>JAJLRJ010000003.1:18461810-18468051 GCA_024195265.1 Dendrophyllia cribrosa | reverse complement strand
TTCCAGCGTGCTACGCGTCACGCAATCTCTTTGCAACACATTGTGGGAAACTTCCGAACTGTCATTTAGCGACTGTTTTTTTAACAAATTTGGAGTAAATAACGCTATGATATGATCTCAGCAATATACTGGATCGGAGTGCAGGATTGTCTTTATTATAAACGCAATTCAAGGCTCGGGTCAGTTTAATTTTCTGATGAAAAAGCGGGTAAGTGTTGATCGCTGTTATTTGTATAAAGGTCGCACAACATGATCGATGTTCGTGTCTCTACTCCGTATCCCAACAAACTGCTTAAAAGATATCATTTTAAGTTAGCAAAGGATAGATAAAGTTCTTCTGAAGTCTTTACGATTCTGAAAAAGGCTCTATCTCAAAGGAACTATTTTTAGCGATAAACATTTGGTGCGTAGTGGCGGCGCTCAGGTTCGTGTCACAAGTTCTCCTGGTGTCAAACTACCCTTCACATTTTGGTCTCTCGACGGGGCACTTTTAAAGTGCCGCCAGAAATATTTCACCACAGTAAACAACAGAAGTTGTGCTTCAAGACCGTCTTAATTTTGTTTTCAAACTCAACGTACCAATTGGGTTTCCACGGCGTTGAAATTGGTTCAAATTTGCTAATTTTTAAAATGGAAGAAATCATGTTTCTTCTAACGGCCGAAATATTCTTATTTCAACTGCTAATCCAAAGTAAATAACAGTAGTGTAAAGAACAAGAGCGTGTTTATGTTGTGGCCACATTTTATTTATGTATGGCATCGCGTTTTTCTGTACGAGCGAGATGAAAATGTGTAATTTTTCGCCAGTTTCACAACTGAAAAGCCGCCGATTTGCCGTTTTTCAAACTTTGCCCGTTTTCGAAAAAAATAAAACGCCGTTACAATTTTTAATGTTATTTTTTAAAATACTTCACTATAGAGATTATTTGGGCAAAATATGAAGAAATCCGAAATTTTGTGAGTGACGCCCGATTTTCGAAAATTTCAGACATTGGCTCTTAAGAAGGTTTTCGATTGAAATCAAAACCTAAACGCTAGGCTAGGAGTATAAACACGATGCATGCTCTTTGTGTTTTTTATTATTTTTAGGCTGAACCAGACCCAACATGATTAAACCAGAAAGAATCCTCATAATTCAACACCGCACCTTCACTTAAATTATTTCATTTCCAAGCGGGCTTCTTCGTTTGTGGATCCTGCGTGAGATAACGATCATAGTGTGCATGCCAAGTCGCTGCGAGTCGAGCTACAAAGAAGCAGTGTGGCATGTGGTTGCTCTCCGCATGATTCGAAGAAGTCTGTACGGTTTTGCTGAAGAAATCGAACTCAGTTTACTGTTTTTTTTATTTTATTTTTTTTATTGGTTTATTACTGACAATACATGGATGTGCTCATTTAGATTAATTACAATTAATAACAGTGAATGGGGCTTAAGCTTAATTACTTACATTTTCACGAGACTTTTTTTTAATTAATTAATTTTAAAATTACATATATGTTATTTACCGGCCGGGAGGTCCGTATTGGGAAAATCTTGAGTATGGCCCGAGGCCGTAGGCCGAGGGCCATACTCAAGACCGAGGGCACAGTTTTTCCCAATACGGACCGACCTAGGCCGGTAAATAACGTGTTTATTTTTTTCTATAGGAAACTGGTTTTGCAAACAGTTTGTCATAGAAGCCTGGCAGAAAAGTAAAACAGTAAAACTGAACTTTACATCTCATTAATGTAGAGAAACCAAAAAACAACTGTACCAGTAATAACTTTTTAATTGCTGTTTCCTTTCCAAAAACAAAAACGCAGCAAAAATTGGATTGAAATCAATGAACTGTAAAAAATCAATGAACTGTAAAAAAGCCATTCAAAGTACATGTCATGGTTTTGCGCCCGGCGGCTCCATATATGGGAAAAATCACCTGACTGAAAGTTCTTGACTTTTCAAGTCATTCAAGATTTGCGAAGTGTCTCGTTTTCTCAAGTTTTAAACAACAAAATGATCTCAAAATCTCATATTCACAAAAATGTATGCACATATTTAGAAACTTTTCGGAACGACTGAAAAGGGGAAACATCGTCCTTATATTAATCAGAGTCAGAATCATCGCTGATGATCGCCATTCGTTTCTTTCTTTTGGCTGGCCACGAGGTTTCTCCATCTGCTGAACTCGGCGCTGAATTAGGGATGCCGTTAAAATTGAAGGTACATCCTTCAAACTTGCCAATTGTTGCTCCAGAAAAGAAGCCTTCGGTCATGGATCTTGATTCTTCAAGCCTTTTAACTGGCAATTGGGACGTTTTGGCTGCTTGAATTCCAGTGTGGCTCGTGGAACTCTCGGTGGACCGACTTAGGACCATTGACATTTGTCGCTGATGGCTGTGTGATGCCGACTTGTATGCATCTAAACTTTTGAGGTTTTTATGACCACTGAGCTGGGCTACGTAATTCTCGGGGAATTCGGCAGCCATTAAACGGGATATACAGGTTTTCCTTACGGAGTGGTTGCTGATATTACCAGGCAATCCGGCGGCTTTAGCTGCGTTTACAAGGAATTTTCCGATGGCATTCTTCCCGAGAGGACTTTTGCAGTACCAGACCTGTGAATCTGGCTTTCGTTTGTGGTTGATAGCCAAAAAAAATGGCGAGTCCGGGTGTTTCATTTCTTCTGGACGATGAGCGGCAAATTTCTTGAAGAGCTTAACGGGGCAACGCTCGGTGCTTGTAGCCTGTGCAGTCGGATAGAATGCTCTTTGGTGCGGGCCTTCGCCATGTCTTGTTTTGGAGCCTCTTTCAGCTGTCCACACAAGAACTTCTCCGCCACTTTCTGGATCTTTGTCAAGGGTAATGTCTCCCCATCTTAACTTTCTGGATTCGTCTCGAGCTCTAAAGCCAAAATGAAGAGATAAAACCCACCAAACGGTTCTCTGGAGCACTTCGGGGCCGTGGTCGCCAAACTGTTTTGTTTTGAACAGCAGATCTTCTTCGGCTGCGGTCATGGATCTTGCTGCTTGTGGGCGATTTCCCTTTGCGTACTTCTCTACCAGCTCTCTTTTTTTTGCAAGGAGTACTTCTCTCGACTTTGCAAACTCCATGTCTTGGAACAAATTCAGACTAGAATTTTTGTCCTTCAAGTACCTTTGAATACTTCTTTGAAACGAGGACAGGGAGGCTGGCTCGTAAACTCCGCCATCTTTCTTTTTGATGTTCATAAAAAATTTGCACAGCAGGACGTTGAGGTAAGTGGCTGGAATGTTCTCTACCTGCCTTGCTTCTCCGATAGACAAACAAAATCTTTTCCAGACGTTAATGTCATAGGTGGTTTTTTTGGTCGTGGTTTCCGGCCGTTGTGCCTCGATGAAATCTTGGATTGTTGTCATTTCTTCGTCTTCAGTGTCGTTGCTTGTGTTTCCATAATTTTTGTTTTCTTGAAGTACGTTTTCCTCGGGATAATAAAATTCGCTTTCGCTATGATAGCTGTCGTTTTCCGAATCCATTATTGCTTAAACTTTTCCCATTATTTTACATTTTACACGGCGTTTAAAAATGTAACAAAATTTTTCTGTAAAATTAGGAGCGGTCCGTACGCGGGGTCCGGATGGGAAAATCCGGACCGCTGGAGCGCGCGTAGTTAGCCAATCAGATTCAAGGATTTAGGATTCCGGACCGCTGAGATGCTTCAGAAAAAAATAAATCAGTTTACCGTACACCTGTCGGAGGGAAAGAAAAGTAATGCACTGTTTGGTCCGGAGTTATGAATTGCCTGGGCAATCTGTCTTTTTAGGCACTCAAACCAAGCAATTTTTCTCCCGCCTCTCGGTCTTTCCTCTCTTTCCACCATGTTTGTTTTCAATGTAGTGTACACGCATTTACGTCACAGGGCAAGTCACGTGGCGTTTTGGCCACGCGATGGCCGGGACACTTTTTTTGGCTAAAAGCGCGTATTTTGAAGGCGAAAAAAAGGCTTTTTAGAAATTTCATGCACTTTAAAAGCTTGAAGTCGCTTTTTATATATATTGAACTACAAGAAATCAAAGAAAAAAATTTCATGTTTCATATACTCTTTAACGATAACATCTGACTACTCCTCGCGAAAAGATAAACGTCCAACTTCTAAAATAAGACAGCCGGAATCCTGCTTTTTCTTACACCGTGTTCTTTATATTGCAGGCACGTCCGCCATTTTGAAAAAAAAAGTCTAAGTCTGCGCAGAACAACCGGAAGTCTTAGATTCAAGGACTTTGAAACCTGCGTCCCCAGAGCCCCTTGGCCATCGTACTCAGTCTCCGGCGGTTAAGAAGGCCAAGCGGCTCTGGGGACGAGAAAGATTTTTTAATTATTTATAGAACGCTCTTGTCAACCACGTTTTATGACTGTGGAGGTGCCATCCCTTTTTATATTCGAACTTCGTGTTTAAATCCATGTCGCTCAGACGGATATGCATAGTACGTTATTTATGATTTCTTTTTTATCGGTTGTACCATCACATGGCTGTGGAGGCAAATGGCATTTGAAGTAAATGTGAAATGTGAAAAGCTGTGGAGGTACTATATATTGACATTAAAATATTCTTTCATACCCTTTTGGGATACGATCTATCTTTCGGTAGATAATAGTCCCTATGATTACCGCAGCAATAAGAGCAACAACAATTCCAGCATTTATGCCAGCTATCTTTGTGATATCATATTCACCGAAAGTGATGCCACGTTTTTCAGTCGTTTTAACTGAAAGATAACAAAATAATATATTTTCACAGTCACATGGACTAAACAGTATCACTTTATTACACTATAATGCGTTATGCTCTGACGGTCTGTTTCGTCCCACTGTTTACATCCGACTTTTCCCCATGAAATCTTAGAAAGACTGAATTTACTTACCAAGATTTAACACTGTTAGCTAGGGAAGCATTCACTTAGATACTTAGGGCCGAAAATATGGAACATGTGGCCTGACAATTTGAGATATTTAAACGGCAGATCCGTAATATGGACAGTCCGGGATGGTTATCAAATTTGATACCAAAACAAACCATTAGCCAATCGCTGCTCAAATGTGAGTTCACGTGACATGTTATCGAAGCAAGGACGTTTATTCTAATATGGCGGCCGAAGGCTGAACCCGACAGATTTATTGAAACGCTTTTTATCTGTTTTATCGACTGAAATTTGATTGCACATTAAACTGTAGAATGAGAAAGGAACAAACTTGTCTATGTTGAAAATTTTGAATATAAAAGTATTTTCCAGTGGTTATTTTCGAAAATTATTTCCCAAAGCTTTATTTTTTTCTTTGAGGTGTTTCAAGCGCCTGTATACTCAAGCAACAAATGAAAGTACTAGACAAGGATATTCTATAACAAAGCGTTTATTCATAGTTTAACATCATTCTAAACACTATTTCTCCTTACTGACAACCAATTTTTTTGCTTATTAAAACTGTCAACAGATAACTTCTTGTTGTTATCGCAAGCAATGGCTGTGGGATTTACAACACTTCAGATTCAATATTGGAACGTTACCAGATCTGCTCATATCCTACTAATATATATAGTTAGGCTTAGCCTAACAGCGGCGCCCTCTGAAGACCCTCTGAACAAGCTTAACTAAGATGAAACTTAACTAATAGGTGAAAGGTCGGAAGCACAAGAATTAAGATTAATATTGACGACCGGGCTATTTTTCAATTTTAGCAATTCTCAAAAACAGTATTACCCGACCGTCTGCACAGTACATTTAGACCGTACAAAAGTTCACAAAAACAACTTTTTCTCCGTCTAGAATAACTATTACGACTACTGTTAAAAAATACAGTTGTAGCTTGTCAAAAAATGCCTGAGAAACTGATTTGGAAATCAAAATTGCCAAAAATACAAACATATTTGCATACGGCCACGCGAGTGAAGTTAGAACTATAATAAAATTCAAGTCTTGTTTTGTTTACATAAAATCGCTTTTCAACCTATGTAATGAATGAACAAACACATAAAAATGGACAACACAATCTTCTTTCGATAAATTTTATTCAAATCTCCATTAGTTTATGTTGAAAAGCAAAACGGAAAACGCGCATCGAGGCCGAGCCGTGTCTTCGATGAAATTCAAGAAATTAATACAACTGAATTTAAGCTACACGTTTAAAAACAATTCTCCAAAACTAACGAGAACACATTAACAAAAAGTCAATCACAGATTGATATCTAGATAAATTTCCATCGAAAAATGTAATTTGTTTTACCTTTAA
>JAJLRJ010000003.1:18336810-18454310 GCA_024195265.1 Dendrophyllia cribrosa | reverse complement strand
CGCGCGATTGGGTGAACATGGGCTTTTAAGACATTACTTTTTAAAGCAAAAAGGGGAAGGAGACAACCACCACTGGAATTCAAATTGATATTTCAAGCCTTTAATAGGAAAACGCTACAGAAAATGTAAATGTTATGTACCCTTCACATTCTCATTGCCACGAATTGCCACCCACGATCTACCCACGATCTGCTCCCGTACGGCCTCGTGGTTCAAGCGGCAGAGCGATCGACGGAAGATCTGATCCGGAGGTCGTGGGTTCGAATCCCACCGAGGTCAAAGATTTTTTCTTTTCCTCGTGTGGTTCCTTATTTCCTTACTGGGGCTAACGCTTAGTGCAGGGAAATTCATGGGTTGACCTTTGTACTATAATTTACACACAGAGTTAATTCTCTGATTCCTTGCTTTTTTTAAATGTTGATTACAGTACGGTAAATGTTGCCAGTCCACAAAAAAATTACGTTTTTTGCTTGCTTCCGAAAGCAAAATTTGCAAATCTGCAAAAGCTGTTTGTCTGTTATGCAGTGTTTATGAGAACAATTATTTTTGGCTGTCAAATTTCTCTGATGAATTTTTCTGTTTAATATAGTTTCACAAGAGAGAATGAGGTAAGAGAAGAGATCCTCCATACATCTGCTCTCAAGCGAAATTAAACTTGAAATCGCTTTTATATCCTTGAGTTTTTCTACTGAACTGCGTAAGTAAACCTTAAATATCACACATATCGTATCGTGGATTATTGTATTTTCACCGGTTGGCTTAAATGAGCCTTTCATTCGATTAACGTGTTATTTACAAGGTTCCTTACAGACTCCCTTTTTCGATTTACATGCTATTTACAGATTAGCCTCCCTTTTTGTATTTACATGTTATTTACAGGGTAGCCCCCCTTTTTATTTACATGTTATTCACAGGGTAGCCTCCCTTTCTCGATTTACATGTTATTTACATGTTAGCCTCCCTTTTTCGATTTACATGTTATTTACATGATAGCCTCCCTTTTTCGATTTACCTGTTATTTACAGGGTTCTTTATAAGCTCCCTTTCTTGATTTACATGTTATTTACAGGATAGCCTCCCTTTCTCGATTTACATGTTATTTACAGGGTTCCTTGCAAGCTCCGTTTTTCGATTTACATGTTATTTACAGGGTCTAGATACTGTAAATGTGTGTGAAATAATTTCCATGTTATTTACATGTGTCCCTTTTTTTCTCACTGTAACAAGAACCATGTAAATAACTATTTACAGTAGATTTACATGTGTGCTCAAACCTGTAAATTTCATGTAAATTTTATTTACAAAATCCTAACATGAAATCGCAGTTTACAAAGTATGTAAATCCATATTTACATGTTGTAAATTTATTTTTACATGTGCATAAGTATGTTTACAAAGTATGTAAATCCATATTTACATGTTGTAAATTTATTTTTACATGTGCATGTAAATTTTCAACTTTTCCTGTGAACATACCTGATCTGGACGTAAAATTCCAAGAGTCCTTTCACTTTGCGAACAAAATTCACGCATTCATCAGTCCACAATGACCGCCATCTTGAGTACACTTAACGAACAGCACCTTTTCACTTATCTCGATTAGAATTATGGGTAGATAACGCGAGCAAAACCGAACAAAAAACGAAACCGAAATGGCCGTCATGTTGTGACATAACATGGTTATCAAATTTGATAACTATCCCGGACTGATGGATCTTAAGTCTTTACTAGACAAAATTGGCTATCATTACTGTGTCCTATGTAATAACTAGAGATAATGTAAATAGTTCTACTTTTTATTTTGATTTTATTTTAATCAATATTTACACAGGGACATCTATTTAGCTGAAATAGTTTAAGTAGAGCCCTCTTAAAATACTAAATTACAATCATATGTGAAAATCTATTACAAACGTATTTTACATATCTTTTAGTCTTGTACAGATTTTTTAGTTTGATAATTTTATCGTATTTAGGCATTATTCTCTATTGTAAATAGGCAACATATTATTTCATATTTAAATTGATGTCCTCCAATAGTAGGTGGTTTCCACCCTTAGCTATGCGCAAGATTGTTTAGCCAATCACAAATCGTAGAAAAGCAAAACCAATTCAATCGCTTAATTATTTTCGACACTCGATTGGAACCTGCTCTATCAACAGCATTTACCAAACTTACAAACCAGAAAATAAGTTAACACTCACTTGTAGCTTCCTCAGGTTCAAATCTTTGGATAGAAAATAAAGCAGTTGGACTCCAAATGCCATTTCCCGCAGGAGTGATGGCTCGAACACGAGCAGACAAGTTTCCATCAACACTATGTGAAATCTGTTTGTTGTAATATGCGAATTTTCCGAGGCTACACCGCGTTACTGCTGGATTGTTGTCCTGTGCATTGAAAAACAGAAAAATTAGTGCATGGCTTTTCCAAAGCTAGAAGCTTGGCATTTTCAACCCAAGATCCAAATGTGGAATATTTTCATTGGCTATGTTGAACGTTTCTGTCACACAGGCTTCGTTCATATACAAATTTAAAATTCTCACTTTTCAGTCTGTGGATGAAATCTTGAAGTGCAACCAATACAAATGAAAACTATTGAAAGTTATTCCTGTTGAAGGGACGGTATCTCAACGAACGCAGTTGAAAAAGAGTGAAAATGTCAAGCAAAACTGCATTTGAATGAAAAGCTCGATCTCTTTATTGCCGACGAGTAAGTCAGAGCTATTAGTTGCAGGGAGTAATAATTTACGTCTGAGGAAACTTTCTGTGGTAATTGAATAATAATTTGCGAGACCTATGGAATGTTTTGACCGCTTATATTTCAAACATGAAAAACACGTGTTAAAATGTTTCAGCAATTTATTTAAAATTGAACAGTTTAACTTGTATGAAATTTTCCCATTTAGTGTGCTACACTGTGTAGATTATAGCGCATTTATTCGCTTGTCGCAGGTAGCCCAAAATCGAAAGACAGTTAGAAAAAAACTGTTTTTCGCCATATTTGTTTACCGTTGCTATGGAAACGCTGATAAGCATTAAAAGAGCATCATCCAAAACTTTCATCCAAGCCTAACATCTGGTATCAAATTCAAGTTCATTGAGTTAAAATAAGATTATGTATAAGCGCATTCAAAAAGGAATGTGTGACCCCAAAAAAAAAAAACTACTTGGAGCCACCCTAAGAGACATAAATTGCTCCATGATGGACTTACCAGTGTTATTTCAATGTCATATTTGAGTACCACTCCATTGGGGTCTTTCGGTGGTTCCCAAGACAGAGAAAACTGCATAACATACCAATATATGTCTTAGTATGTGAAACAACAAGGACCCCAAGAGTGCCAATGATCAAAATTCATACAAAATCCCAAATGTCATTTTGTAAAATATTGAAAACCCAAATGGTAACATTCAAAAGTACTGGCGAAGAGGTTTCATTAGGATGGTCACACCATAGGACTTCGTTGACAGACTAAAAAGTTAGAACTACATGTACACTACATATCTCCATAATTTACTCTGGGCATGACAGTACAGGGTCAATTATTAACAGCAGATTAGTTCCACTTGAGTTTTCAACATTTTATGACATCTTTTTATTGTCTGTATGAGCGTAGACCATGGAAAAATGTGGTCAATTGTTAATGGTGGAAGCAACGAATTTAAACGGCAAAACAAATGTACTCGACTCTGTCAAGCTGACAAAAAAGGGTTTTTCCGGATTTAACTGAGATTTTCGTCTCTCAAAATACCAGTCACCCCAAACAAGCGTATACAATGACAGCGATTTTGTCTATAATTAGATCACAGAATTAGGCTGGACTTATGGACATAGTTAGGTTAGTATAGGATATTGGTAACACGGCTCCATAAGCTGTATAAGCTTTAATTTTCACGGCCGTGACAAAATAAAAGATGTTGTTGTTGTTGTTGCATTTGGGATATAGAGCGTTTAGGAAACGGATATTAATAACTGTTGTCAGTTCACAATAATAGCGCTTTTCGAATGACCAAAAAAAAAAACCGGTTTCCCTGGGTGTCAAGCTCGCAATCCGTTCGCTCCAACAGACGCGCACGTTTGCCTCCGTTCACTAAACCAGTGAAATTGCCTCCTTCCAGTTCGTTTGCTGTTTTGGTTCTGTCCAAGCGCAATTATTTTAAGGTCATACCTAGTAAGCAAATTAACGCAATTCGTGGCTAGCTATTCATTTGTCTTATCGCGGACAGTCAAAATCCTGTTCTCTCAGTAACTGGTTCTATTACGGCAAACGGTTTTTTTAATATTCAATCTGAATATTTTTGAATGGGACAAAAAGGAAGTCAGCAGCAAGAGGGCAGCGAAAACTTCTTACCTCTCTTGTCTTGTTGTTAGTTATCACTTTGAGAGGCCCTCCAAGACTGTCAGCTTTATCTAATCAGTCAAAACGGTAAAATAATAAAGAAAGAGTCAAAGAAAGTGTCACGGCCTCAGTAACTTATGAATTGACAGCTCCAAGCCGGCTTCTTAGGTCGAGTAAAGAGCTAGACGAGAGACTGGTAAAGAAAACAAAAATACGACTTACTGGGTTTGGGGGGTGGGGGGGGGGTTATTTCTTTCTTTATATTTATACCATAAAAGCGCACGTGTGGAGGATACTGTATTCCAGGCCACAAGAAGAAGAGGGGGAGAGGTAGCGTCATTTGCTGGAGGAAAAGTCATATTTTAATCACAGATTTTAGATTATATTATACTACTCACAAAACTGTAAATCAAAAATGTATCGGAAATATTATTTGACAGTGATTTTCAACTGACAATCTGTTCACTGTACATTATATACATGCAAAGGCGTGGTGGTGTGGTGGTTAGCATGTGGACTTCAGATCAGAAAATCGGTGGTTCGAGGCCTGGTCTAAGGCCATCGTGTTGTTTTCTGACACAAGAAACTTTACTCCACATTGACTCTCTCCACCCTGGTGTATAAATGGATGCTGGCAACAAAATGCTGAGGTTACCCTATACGGTGGCCCATAGGGACAAAACACTTCCCAGAATCCAAAACACTTCCCAGAATCCAAAAACACTTCCCACAATCCAAAAACACTTCCCAGAATCCAAAAACACTTCCTAGAATCCAAAAACACTTCCCAGAATCCAAAACACTTCCCAGAATCCAAAAACACTTCCTAGAATCCAAAACACTTCCCAGAATCCAAAACACTTCCCAGAATCCAAAAACACTTCCCAGAATCCAAAACACTTCCCAGAATCTAAAACACTTCCCAGAATCCAGAACACTTCCCAGAATCACGGCAGAACACTTCCCAGAATCCAAAACACTTCCCTGAATCCAAAACACTTCCCAGAATCACGGCAGAACACTTCCCAGAATCCAGATCTAGGACAGGAGGCCTGGCTACCAAGGAAGACGAGGTTTTCGCGCGAGAATTCATTGAGCCGTGAAGCTGCAAGCAAAGCAAGGTGAGCTTTAAGGTAATATAAAGCTTAACAAAAATCAATAGTAGTATTTGAAATTAATGAGTTAACTATAATTTATATATGGTATCCTTTTATTTCCTTGCTAAGCAGCGTAGAAGACGTGGGTTTGAAATACGTCCTCTACGCTGCTTAGCAAGGAAATAAAAGGATACCATCTATAATTTGTAGTTAACTTATTTATTTCAGCTACTACTTTTGATGTTTGTTAAGCTTTATATTACCTTAAAGCTTACCTTGCTTTGCTTGCAGCTTTACGGCTCAATGAATCCTCGCGCGAAAACCTCGTCTTCCTTGGTAGCCAGGCCTCCTGGATTCTGGGAAGTGTTCTGCTGTGGTTCTGGGAAGTGTTTTGGATTCTGGGAAGGTTTTTGGATTCAGGGAAGTGTTTTGGATTCTGGGAAGTGTTCTGGATTCTGGGAAGTGTTCTGGATTCTGGGAAGTGTTCTGGATTCTTGGAAGTGTTTTGGATTCTGGGAAGTGTTTTGGATTCTGGTAAGTGTTTTTGATTCTGGGAAGTGTATTGGATTTTGGGAAGTGTTTTTGGATTCTGGGAAGTGTTTTTGGATTCTGGGAAGTGTTTTTGGATTCTGGGAAGTGATTTTGGATTCTGGGAAGTGTTTTTGGATTCTGGGAAGTGATTTTGGATTCTGGGAAGTGTTTTGCATTCTGGGAAGTGTTTTGTCTCTATGGGCCACCGTAACCCTACGATGAGCTAGCATCCCATCCAGGGGGAGTAACAATGCCTAGGGGAGCAGGAATGGCGCAGTGTGGTGAGAGCACTCGCCTCCCACCAATGTGGCCTGGGTTCGATTTCCGGCCCGGCGTCATATGTGGGTCGAGTTTGTTGTTGGTTCTCTCCTTAAGCTTACTCCGAGAGGTTTACTTTTTCTCCGGTTCCTTCGGTTTTCCCCTCTCCTAAAAAAAACAACACTTCCAAATTCCAATTTAATCTGGAAAGTGTCCACAATTAGTTCTCGCGTACTAAATACTTTGACAGTTAAATAAATTGATTTGATTTTTAAATTTTTTTTTTTTTCATGTTATAAAACCGGGTTAAAAGCGAGCCTGCGGTATAAAAGGGCAAAGCCCCACGCCGAATCTAATGCAAATGATGCAAATGAGGACTGGGCACTGGGCGCCATGGAGTAAGGACGTGTCCGTGTTGAGCTCCGTGTAGGGAGACATCCTTTCAATGCTTTATCTCTTTTTGTTTTAAGCTTTGATGTCAGGAACAAAACTTAGGTCCGGAAAAAGCCTACCAAGTTTTACAAGTTTGAGAAAACAAGAAAATAAGCAACCGAAGGGTCACAAGAAGACGGACGCCGAGTGCGAGGTTTCCACCATGAATGCCGAAGTAATCCAGGAACTAAAATCGATGAGAAGCGAATTACGAGGTCAAATGACAAAACTATCCGACGACCTAACAAGCTTTCAACGCAACACAAATGATCGGCTCGCAAAAATTGAAAGCGCCATATCGAAAATAGAAGAGATAGACGAGATAAATACTAAAGTTTCACAAATTACAAAAGATGTCGCAGGTGTGAAAGAAGCGTTTAATTTTATGGACACAACGGTTGGCGGTATCGACGGCAAGACCCGAGACCTCCAGAAAAGCAACCAAGAACTTCTTAAAAGAGTAGATCAACTAGAGCGGTATTCTCGGGATTTTAATATAAGGATTCTCGGAGTGGAGGAAGAAGAAGGCGAAGATTGTATTTCAATCTTACAAGAATACCTTACACTCCTTGGCTTTCAAGATACTTGCGCTGAAGTCGAAAATGCCCATCGTATAGGAAAAAGAAACGAGGAAGGAAAACCACGGCACATTATTGCTAAACTATATAGCAGACCGTTCAAAAGGAAAGTGCTGCAAGTTGCAAAGACTCCTGACAAGAAAGCCTTGTTGAATGGTACTAGATTTGTCGAAGACTTCACGCCGTACGATTTTGAGGCACGAAAGAAAGCACTTCCAAACATGAAGACAGCCTTCGAAGAAGGAAAGAAAGTTAGATTTTCTAAAGGAAAACTTTTTATTGAGGGTAAGGTTGTTACTCTTGATTAGAACTCAGAAGCAACTTATTTGATATTTAATTTAATTATTATTGCTCTCCTTGTACGGATTTCAGCCCTGATTATTCACAACAACACTATTGTTGTAAACGCTCCTCAAGCGTGTCCAACGTGTCCAAAATGCTTGTGCAATGCGACACAAGCGCGACCTTTATTTTATTTAAAAACTTGTTGATTTTCAACCTTTGGTTTTTCGCTTTAGTTTTAAATGTAATTTTGTATGCACCATATTTACCTTTATTTACATGGATTATCGATAGATTTTTTGAAAAGAAAAAAATTAATTGTTTACACAAATATATCGAAAGTGTTGAAACATGCAAATTATATAGAAATAGCGTGGAATTTCTTTTTGTTATATCAAAGTCCATCACCTCCCTCAAACCTGTTTTTATATTCTTTTTTATTTATTTTCCTTAATGGTATCAGGGAAACTTATTTCTCTTAATGTAAGAGGCATCAGCAACTACCGAAAAAGACGTACAATCTTTACCTGGTGTAGAAAACAAAATGCAGATGTTATTTTTTTGCAAGAAACACATTCTACTGAAAGGAACGAAATCACATGGAAAAGAGAATGGGGTTCCTTATTATATTGCTCTCATGGGACAAATAATTCACGTGGTGTCGCAATCTTGATAAGGAACAACTTTGATTGCATAGTTCAAGAAAAAATAGCAGATAATTACGGTCGATTTCTCATACTTAAAGTTTTAATTCATGGTGAGCAAGCCCTTCTGGTAAACGTTTATGGCCCAAATCGGGATAGCCAATTGGTCATTTTTTATCAAAACCTTTTACAAACCATTTTAGAAAAAGGTTTAGAGACAATTGAAAATATTATAATGGGGGGTGACTTCAATTGCCCATTGAACCCAATTGTTGACAAAAAAGGTGGGATTCTCAGACCAAGACAATCGGTAATCAACTCGATAGAACTGTTACAATCAGAACTAGATTTACATGATATTTGGCGTATCAAGAATCCAACCATGCGTAGTTACACCTGGAGTCAAACAGAACCTTTGATCTTCTCTAGGCTAGATTATTGGCTTATTTCAAATTTCCTATCAGATAATGTTATAAATTTTGATATTATATCATCTATCAAGACAGACCATTCTGCAATAGTAATTGAATTCCAAGATGAGGATAACGCTGCCAAGGGTCCAGGAATTTGGAAGTTAAATTGCTCTTTGTTAAGTGATAATACTTATATTGACAAAATAAATAGCTTGATACCTAGATGGCTTCAGGAAGGAGAACGGGACCTCAGTGACTTTCGTTCGGTTTGGGACTGGACAAAATATAACATTAACAAATTTTCAAGAAAATACTCGATGGAGAAATGCAGACAAAGAAAGTTAGATGAGCAACGACTTCATAGAGAATTTCAAGACGCCAATCGAAGCTTTCAAAATGATTCCTCACAAGAAAATCTAGCAAAGTTAAATGTTTTGAAAGAACAAATGGAAAAAATGTATGAAAAAAAAAGTTGAAGGTATAATTGTCAGATCTCGTGCTAGGTGGCATGAGTATGGGGAAAAAAACTCGAAATATTTTTATAATCTAGAAATGCGAAATCATATTAAGAAGCACATTCGAAAACTTTGTTTGAGTGGTGTTATCACAACTGATCCTTTTGAAATGGCAAAGTGAACGTTATAAAGTCTTTATTGCTTCCGAAAATGATTTATCCCAGCTCTGTCTTATGCACACCTGTTCAAATTATAAAAGAATTTCAAACATTAATATTTAATTTTTTATGGAATGGGAAAGATAAAGTGACTCGCCGCGCAACGTATGCACCCTATGAGCTTGGTGGCTTGAAAATGATTGATTATGAAAGTATGGTAAAAGCTTTACGTTTGAGTTGGCTAAAAAGAGTTTTTGATGCGAACTGTAGTGGTTTCTGGAAGTCTTATTTAAGCAACCTTTTGAAAAATTATGGAGGACTTTTTCTATTGGATTGTAATTATAGCATAGACCAATTAAACATTCAATCACCCTTTTATTATGAACTTTTGTTATGGTGGCAAAAATTAAGAGAAACGTTTGATCCTGATAATAAATACAAATACATTATTTGGAATAACAAAGAAATTCTGGTTGATAACAAAACCGTGTTTTATATAAATTACTTTGCCAAGGGAATTAAATACACTGACGACCTGTTATTTGACAAGAATAATATTAAGTCTTTTGACACGGTGAATCAAAAAGGACCAATTAACTCGAACTTTTTGACTTGGACTGGTTTGAGGAAATCGGTTCCTGATCATTTACGCATAAGGCCGCCTTCTTTTAAAATGGTCTTTGATTTAGAAAACTATAAATGTCGGAACTACTACAGCACCTTAATACAACTTACTTATGAACACCCCAAAAAATGGGTTACGCTAGCTAACGAATTTAATTTAACAGACGAACAACTTTCTGAAGCATACCTGTTACCTTTGAGAGTTGCTTCTGAGCCTTATGTGCGTTCCTTTCAGTACAAGGTGTTAAACTACATTTTATACACTAATAAACTTCTTTGTAAAATAGGGTACATTACAGACTCGAATTGTACCTTTTGTAAAGAGACTCCTGAAACTATTCACCATATCTTGTTTGAGTGCTCTTTTTCAAAATCCTTTTGGAATGATGTAATCTTTCTTATTTTAAGTAAACTCAGTAGTTGCAGAAGTCTCTTACTTCGAGATGTAATTATTGGTTTTTTAAGGGAGGAGATGGATCTGGTCAACTATGTCTTACTTATAGGAAAGATTTATATTTGGGACTGCAGACGCAAAGAACACAAGCCTGCAATTGCACATTTTAAACAAATTTTGAACAATAAATACGACACAGAAAAGTATGTTGCAAAAAAACCAAAACAAATATCAACTTTTTAAAAACAAGTGGAATGTGTATGAAAACAATCTTTTAAATCCTTAATGTCAATCTATTGTTTATTAATTTATGGTGTATCATATAACTGTGTATAAATACCTTTTCATAAATATATCGTAATAATAATAAAATGTAGTGTAATCAATCTTTTAAATAAAAAATACTAGTAATAATGTAATAATTATAACTTAAATGTAGATTGTTGTATGTTTTGTTATTGGAAATAAAGATTACATTACAAAAAAAAAAAAAAAAAAAAGAATCTAATGCAAATAAGCAAGAACAATAGAATTTGCTCATTTGCATGAGTTGGACAGTCCAGCCGCCTTTTATATCGCGGGTTTCGCTCTAACCTTCGGCCGAGTGGGCCACCTCAACAAATCAGAAGTAAAACCAAATACAATTATGACTTGGTCGCACGCATGTCCCCGCGCCTGGCGCCGGCTGCATGAGTTTCCTTCGAGCTCTGATTGGTTCATTGGATTGTCTGCATCTGTGTGTGATTGGCCAAAGTAATTACTTTGGTTTTGGTTTATTATACAACACGAAATTGAACGCGCAACTTACTTTTCTTATTTGTCATCCCCTTTGTGACAGCACAGGAAGATCCAACGGCACAACCGATCTTTGTACACGCACAGACCTGTTTAAAATAATAGTAAGGAAATACAGTCGATCCCGCTTCACGGACACCAGCTTTATAGGGACAGAAAATCAGAAAACGGCAAACTGATCCTTACGGCAAGGCGATGAAGGAGTTAACAAAAGAATAAAGCAAAATATATATATTCTAATTATTTTGTTTTATTCTTTTGTTTACTCCTTCATCGCCTTGCCGTAAGGATCAGTTTGCCGTTTTCTGATTTTCTACAAGTAATTATTGTACTGATCCAGGTCTACAACTGGGAGATCCGGCACCACTTAACGGTTTGTCGCTGTGGTCTTGCTGATATTTTATATTTTATACGGACACCCCGTTATTACGGACAGTTGTATTGGTCTCAAAACCACATTTTTGCGTCTTAATTTTTTTTTATTATTTTTCGCAAAAAGCATGCTTATGTTTCACGAAAAATCTTTGATCTTTCGATTGGATTTTTTAAAAAGAAATTGGCCTCAGTTTGCTCCGAATTAGATTCGCCTTTGTCTTCGCCGGAAGTAGTGTGCCTGTTGTCAGCCTGGGCTTCCTGTGCTATAAATTGGAAACTGCCGATGTCTTGAAGTAAGACCTTCATTTTGTTAGGATTTGTTGAGTACGGTTATCGTTTGTGAAGTACGTTTCAACCTTCACTCGAAAAAGTTGCCTTTCTTAGCAGACAGGGAGAAACGAGCCATGCCTGTGTCTGTCAGATCAAAAGCGATATCGGCTTTTCAAGTGAACACGAGTCTAGCAAATTAATTTTTCTTGAATCGCATATGTCAAAGAAAAACAGCGGTTCCAGCGAGAAAGCCATTTCAAAGCCAACTGTCAAGAGCCAGGGAATAATATATATAGATAGGCAGAGCCTAACAGCGTCGCACTTTGAGCAAGCTTAACTAAGGTGAACTTAACTAAGGTGAAAGGTCGGAAGCACAAGAATTAAGATTGACGACCGGGCTATTTTTCAATTTTTGCAATTCTCAAAAAACAGTAAGTTATTACTCGACCGTCTGCATAGTACATTTAGACCGTACAAAAGTTCACAAAAACAACTTTTCTCTGTCTAGAATAACTAGTACGACTACTTTCCGAATAAAATACAGTTTTTGTTTGTCAAAAATTGCTCGAGAAACTGATTTGGAAATCAAAATTGCAAAAATACACAAACATATTTGCATAAGGCGACGCGAGTGAAGACAGGAAATCTAAGTCTTGAAACAAACAAACACATAAAAATGAAAAACACAATCTCCATTAGTTTATGTTTAAAAGCAAAACATGTACCATTTATAGCGCATCAAGGCAGAGCTGTCCTCTATACATACATACATACATACATACATACATACATACATACATACATACATACATAAACTTTATTATAGTGTCTGGTCGTTCTAGCGCCTAAATTCAAGATAACAACACGACTTCATTTGAGCACGTTTCATAAACATGTCTCCAAAACTTAAGAAAACACAAAGGAAAAGTCAATCAAAAATTGATATCAATATAAATTCCCATCGAAAAATGCGATTTATTTTACCTTTAAGTCACTGGACTGCTTGGAAATTCGTCAAAACTCCGCTTCTGCGGTTCTGAAATCCGTAATATAAACAAGGCATCTCGAGGGTTCCTCGAAGCAAGATTTTATCCCTGAAAGCTCTTCCTTTTCCACTAAAGCGGCTTCTGAGTATCCCTTAATTAGTATCCTTGTCTTGAGTAGCAAACCGCGAGAAAATGCAGGGAAATAACGACTTTACTGCTCCGCAAAACACTGCGAAAGATCCAACTTTTAAAGTGTTTACAGAGCTGACGGCTGTGTAGCCACATGTGTGGCATCATACGAGCATGTTTTCAGACGACATACGCGCCCGCGAGCTAGCTATGCCCAACGGCGTGGCGCGGACGGACCGACGCGCCCGCGAAACATTCCGCTAGCCATGACCATGAAAAATGACGGGCATGGGTTCTATGAGTATGGGGCTGCGCAGCCGGGTCTTCGGCCCGGCGAGTTCTCTGCTATGAATGAAGACTAATTCAAAATCGCGGTGAATCACGCGCGGTCTGGAAAGAACCTTGTGGTAGCGACAAATTTTAGTTTTGTTATCTGTAAATGCCGTTTTATGACAGAAAATGATGCTGTTTTTACACTAAAGTACATAACGGGAATGTTGAGCCGAACTATCAAGTGTCAACGTTTGTGGCCAGTGGAAATTAAGCTTTAATACTTGCGAAGTTAGTTATCGTCGGCCGCCGGCACATTAATAAGAATTTGATCACAGCGACAAGTATAAATATCACGCTAAATGGGGAAAAACCTTCGGACAACTATTGCGAACAATACAGCTTTCAGAAAACATCCCTTGGGAGTCCTAGTGTGACACTTGATTCGTGACAAATGTACCTTTCCCTCCGGTGGAGGGTCATGTTGTCAGCGCGTGACTTGGTTCAAATGGACCAATCAGAGTTGAGGATGAAACCAGTTACTTGTCGTTGAGTAACGACCGTTGGCGCGAGGTCGATCACAAGCACATCTGGAAAGCCGAATAGGCGAATTTAAAGCAAAATATCTCGTTCTTTACGAGTCTTTCGACCGCCGAGGCACACGTATGTGGAGTGAAATTTATTGGGCTCTATGGAACTGTTGGTTTTATTGCGATTCGGGACTTTTCCTTTTGAGGAGAGAGCGATTTGTGGAGTGACCTCTGGCCAGCGATCGATGCAGTGGTCTGCCTTTCCTTCTTTTTAGAAGGAGAGACAACGACTTCGAATAACTTCGCTAAATGGCGTCGGAATGGCTTCAAATTCAGTACAAGACACAAGTAAGCGACACATTTGAGGTAGGTAAACATTATTTCAAAATAGATAGTTATTTACCCAATTTTAGAGAATCCGTGATTTTCCCATACATTTCTCTATATACACAAGCTGTCGCATACACCCACGTATGTAGAGTCGAATTTTGAGCTTGGGAAGCCTGTGTTTACACTCGGATTTATGTTACCACTTTGCGAAAATTCTACTCGATAGACACGCTTTTAGCTGTTTTTTCTTGAAGTAAGTTAACTTCTCGCAATCTATGTCTGAAAGTGACGATACTATGTCATTCTCCGTGAGAGTTGAATCGCTCAGCGATAATTCCGAGGAAATGGAGGTACTTGGACATGTACAACCATATCACTGACGAACCACTCGGACATGTACTCAGTGACGACGAAGAAGACAACGAAGGAGACCAGGATGGGTTTTCTCCTTCGGTTTTGCGGAACAGATTTGAAGGGAAGCACTCCTGGATGAATGGTGAGAACGTGTTTATTATTTTTTTGAAAGAAAGTAGAGGGAACGGAACTTCAATCGATAACTTTCTGCTTTTCTCGTCGATTTTGAAATTTATTCCCATGTTTTGGTTTTGGTGTATTTGTGGAGAATGTGCTGTGCAAAATTTGACGAATGCCGTCGAATACAGATGATGTATGGAGATCGCACAGGCTTGACAGAAGTTAGGTGTATTACGAAGCACGATGACCTCTCGTCAATGACGAATAGATCAGTACTTTTACAAGTGGGTCCACTACTTAAAGTCACTGACCGGACACTGAACACAGTTCTTTCATCTTGCTTTGCATATCTTAGGTTTGTTATGTTAATATTGTCATCGAAGAATCTCAGTCATATTTATTTTTTAGGAAGATGTTTCATTGCGAAATCAAAAAAGTTTTTAATAATCCCTGCAGTCCTATACATCCTATAAATGTCATGAAACATGTAGAATTCTCTTTCTTGATATTATTATATTCTACATGAATACTGTAGGAATAGGCATTTACATGCAAAGTATATATAAAACACTATTTTTAAGTCTTCTGATATAATTATTATTTATAACACCTAAAAATAATACCCACAATTTATTTAAAGTCCCTTCCAACCATAATTCCACTTATTTCCACTATTTGTATCAAAAAGAGGGAGTCAGTTTTCTGACATGGATTTTATTTTATCATCTTTAATGACTTTTTTATCAGGTTTTTGCGAGCTGTTCCATACAGATGGCTTGTGTGATGGATTTGTGGTTATTTAGAATGGGACAACACATTAAGACCTCTTCCATCCTGTGGTTTCACTTGGGCTGACTGGAATTTCTCCCTGATGTTGTTATAACTACATCAGTGAGAATTTCCACTCTGCCCAAGTGCATGGTTACCAGTCTGGAGAGCAATGCAGCTAGTACATTTATGGTGGCCACAAGTTTATTAACGACATTGGTGCTAACTTGAAATATTTCTTTCAAATATTTTTGGGCAATTTAAGTGTATTTCATGAAATGGTTTTAATTCTTTAATTAAATTTGAATATCAACATCCTCGTCTCAGCCATCAATGAGTCCTGACACTTCTGAATACTCATCATCATTCTTGGGTTATACCAAAAAAGGGGGTGGAAGCAGGTGGGGAGGGGTTGGCAATATTTATTAATAAAAAGATGACTTTTATTTGAGGAAACACAGCAAAACGTTTCTGGAGAGGTTTAATTGTACTCTGTGTCTTTCCTTAAGGTACCATATCATGTTTGCTGCAATTTTCCTTTTTTATCAGCTGCCAGCTTGTTTCCTGGCAAAATAACAATGATATGGCTACAGCCCCTAAATGAATGTTCAGTGATTCTAAAACAAGTCTGTTTTACATTTTTTTGTCCTACAGTTTTTCAAAAATAATATTTACAAAATATTATTTTTTTCTTTGATGCAGTGTCAGTAATCTCCTAAATAAACTTAAGAGGCAAAATATGTTCATTATAATAAAGAAAGGATTGTTCATTAGAGCCTGTTGTTGTCTACTAGTTATTGTTTAGATTACAGGCAGTAGCAAATTTTGTTCCCTCATGAGTTCCCCACATTTGTGGCATTTTCTAGGTCCCTACTAAGGTTTTTCTGTTCATAATGGCAGATAGTGCAGTTGATGTAATGCTTGCAAGGCATCTTGCTCTGCCACTGAAAGAGGAAAATCCCCACTAGTATCCGATATAGAAGGATATGCAGGGGCGGATCCAGGATTTTTTTATGGGGGGTGGCTACGGGTATATGCCTAAATCTATAATTGCTATAATTGTTTTTTTTTTAATTGTTGCAATTAAAAAGAAAACTGTTAAAACCGATGCAGGGATTTCATTAAGGTCTATTAAGATTTTGAACAGGAGGGCAATGAGTTTGAGCAGGTGGACACATGATTGGAAGGGCTGAAGGCCCATCCCCTCTAGGGGGGTCCTGGGGCATGCCCCCCGGTGAAATTTTTAAATTTTAGTCTCCCGAAGATGCATTTTCCTGCATTTTGAAGCACGAGCTTAAGCATCTTACTGTTGCTTGAAACATTGTATTTTGTTTGTTCAATCAACTGAATACAGATATCTGTAGCCATGGACATCAAGTTATCAAGTCGAGTTCAGAAATATTGTTTAATCGACCGTTCTGATCTTTTTCCGGTCGCCATAATACACGTGGAACTTGTTTGCAACTCAGTGACATCATGCAGAACATAATGCAGAGCACTAAGCTGGCAATGCATTGTGGGGCGATTTTAGTTGTCACGTTTCTTCTGTACAGGGAGCAACGGGAGGTAAATAAGCAATAACCTCGTTGTTTTTTAAGTTGAAATATGCTTTATTTTTTAAAACACACATCAAAAAGGCCTTGTTGGTGACAAAAATAACGTTTAGATGTTCAAAGCAGCCGGGAAAAATTGTATTCACAGCCGGTCAATTTGCTCGGTACCCGACTGCCCGGCCCTTAAGGCTGGTTTTCACTAGCGCATAAGCATAAGCACAAGCCAACATACGCAGACTCAAGTAGTATAGGAGTTGGGGGTACTAGATCAAAAATTGATCTGTTACCAAACCCAACTTATATCCTACTTTTCCATTTGATGGAAATCTATATGTTTTTAAATAATTGAAAACTATAATTGTTCTTTTTTATGGTTTTTTATTTTTGAATTCAATTTAATGAAAACTATATATTTTCTATAAAGTATTTATGTTTAATATGGGGTATAAAAAGCATGGTATCATCTGTTTTTGCATTGGAATTTTAGCATGATTAGTTGTTGGGGTATAAATGCATGATCACATTGCGTGACTTTCTCGGAAAAACAGGAAGCCGATGATTTCATTGTCAAAGAATTTTCCGCTTATGAACAGGAAATGAGTCATCACTAAAAAGCTATTGTTTCGGATCATGAGACAGTCGTATGATTTTTTCAACCAATTACAATTGTATCTCGTTTATAATTTTCTGATATTTTTATCAGAAGTACAAGCATTTTGATAAAAAGTTGGTTGTCTTTGAATTAACAACATCGAAGATGCCTTTGAGTATTGATGAAGCTACTCGTCGATATCAATCTTATGTTCAAAACATTCAGGATTCCATTTTTACTCTTGAAAGTTTTATGGGATCTAATCAGACGTTTTCCTTTCATATGCCACAAGCGATTGGTAATTTGGATGTAGTTGATGTACTGAAAGAAGAAAGGGCTGTAGCATTACAAATACAATCGTTGGAAGAGTATAAAAAGATTATTTCTTATGAAAAGAAGAGAAGATCTATGGCTGAAGTTATTAAGACAAAGCAAAATATCAATCAAATGAAGATTCAACTCAAAACTCAACGACGAAGTGATAGAGTCGCTACAAGCCCCTACAGTAAATACAAACCGCAACAACAAGCACAAACCACAGCATCAACACCTACAGAGAATACAAATACGTCGATGTTGATTGAAGAAAATTGATTCATCAGACTTTTCAGTTTAAGTTATAAAATATCTTCTTCAAATTAATGAATGCTGATATATTGAAAAATGAAAGAAATATTATTTTAGTTGTTAATAGCATAGTGTCCGTATGCATAGCTTGTCACACCATTGTTATGAATATACCGCTTATCATCAAAGCAAGATAATGACACTTTATTGAGTTCATAACTTCCTAATTGATGTTTTTGACTTCTGATTGATCTCATTTTATGATGCATTTGTTTATTATTAAAGAGTGTGTCTTTATAATTTTCATGTTTGATGTCATTTTTTATGATATTCTTTTTGATTCCCTTAGCAGTCTTACCTTCTTTTTGGTTGTCTTTCATGTAGCTATACATTTTTGATCGTAGACCAACAAATTCACGAATGGGAACTCCTGCGGCTTCATCTTTGAATTTACCAATTACTTTTTTATTTGTTGTGTTGAAGTATGGTGAGCTTTCTGGGTAGTCACTGTTATCGAATTTGTCTTTATCATTCCAAAAATCTTGATACACATCTTTAACTTCAATTTCATAGGTTAAGCTGTCTGTGTCAGTGAATAGTAGTCTAGCTTTGTCTCCATACTTCTTTTTAATGTAGTTATAATGAAAATCATACATTAATGTCTTACTAAGATCTAGGATGCACATACCCACATAAGCCGGCCTGTTTAGGGTTAGTGTTTCTTTAATCTTATGAACAGCTACAAGGTTTTCATTAAAGATCTTGCTGCTTACGTAAGTAGGTTTACTTGTTAGTTTAATGAATTTTTTATCATCAGTTACTAATCTAACATCAACTCTCTTCCTTAAGTTCTCCATTGTTTTTGCAAATACTGAATTATTCATAAGTTTGAAGAAATCTTTTTCAAAAGCATTTTTGGCATTCTTTCGTTTGTTTGTGTTGAAGTCAATGTATTGTTTAAGCCAAGGTGACTGATTAAATTTTAATACTCGATGAACTTTAATGACTTTTAATCCAAGATCTGTATATAATTGAAGGTTTCTATAATGTAGAACGTATTTTTCTTTGTTTCTTAAAGTTGGAATCAGTTTTTGTACGAGACCTGTTGATATATTATATTTGACAGCTATTTTTTTACAATACCCAGACAGCATATCTTTATTTACACACACCCTCTCAGCAGCTAATGGGTAGTCGTTATGTAGGTTATGCAACTCTTTGGGGTATTCTAAATCAACTTCTAATATTAAACCTTTTTCGCTGTTTTCATTGTATTTAGCTAAATCTATGTTGTTAATCTGTTTATCTGTCATCCATCTAAAACCTCCAGTTGGAAGGAATTGACTCATTGCCCAACCATACAGATTGTTAGCATCAAGATACATAAGATACTTCGAGGGCGCCTTCTCATCGTATGATTTCATGTATTTATTATTGGCTTTACCATATCGATTGGCTATATATGATATACCACCCCTCATTCCTTTTTCAATAAAATGAAACATATCAATGTCAGTCATTAGTTGTAATTTAATATCAGTCATTTTTAGCATAGCATCCCATGATAAACCGGGAGATGTGAAATAGTGACAGGGGTCAAGTTTGTAGTATTGCAAACAAGTCTTTCTAAAGTTTTCAAAAACATCAGCTAATAGAAGGATGTCAGATTTCAGATATAAATCATGGTATTCTCCCATGTTTTTAAGAGAGAATGTATCCCATACATTTTGAGCATGTTTATAGTCTTCATCTGATATATGTTGATCATTTAATATGCTGTAAAATTCTTCTTTCAGTGGTAGCTTTTCATCAAATTTATCAAAACTGTCCATGTAATCGTAAGGGTATACTCCTTTTCGAGTCATCAAATCAAGCTTTTTACCTTCGAATTTTTCCGAGGTGTATTTTAATGATTTTCTTTCTAGATTACTCACTAGTTTTTCTAAACTAGAGCTCATAAACTGGAAACTATCAATGAAGGTAAGATGATTGCCAAGCATGAAAGCCATATACTTTTCCATGTTGTTAGGTATAGCATTAATATTCATCTGTTTCTCTTCTCCTTTCTTATTTGTGTATGTATACTTCTTGACTATTTCACCAATCTCTTGCATTATAAAATGACTATCATAACCTCTTAGATTATGGAATATAACAGGAATTTTTATCTCTACTGGATTTACTATAAGTTTCAGATTACATTCTTGATGAGCAGAGCCTCTGTATTTACCAGTGATATGACAATGGTCTCGAACTCGAATGTCTTTTTCAGTGTATAAATTATTACAAATGTGACATTCTTTGGCTTTTTGAAATTTCTCTTCATCTTTTTTTACCATTTTTAATGGTTTATTGAATTCTTTTTTCATAACTTTCTTGCAATGTTTAACTTCTTCCAACATGGCTTCCATGAATTTGTATGCAGCTTTTTCACCTCTATAAATTTGTATTGGTTTGGTATATTTGTCATCATAACAACAAACCACTTTATAACCATATCCACAGTCTGTATGCTTCTGATAAGCTTCTGTGTATGATTTATTATTATTGGGTTGACAACCATGTATTTTTTCAGTAATAGCCTCAAAATCAGCACAGATGACAAATGGTATTGGTTGTTGTTTATGGAAGTTGTTGAATTTTAGTATGTTGTTATCTTTGTCAGGCATTTTTATGGCTTGTGTGCCATTCACTTGCATACAGTTTTCTTTATGATCAGTTAATACTCTTTCAGAGCTGAAGCATTGAAGACAATGCATGCAGAAATGTTTTCTTTCTTTGTGTTTTGTCTGATTGTACATTAACTTGTTAAAATCTTTAATCAACACATAGTGCTTGTTTTCATTTTCTGTTATAAGAAGCAGATTCATACGGTCTGCATATTTTTCTTTTGAGACATAAATTGGATATGGTTGTTTATCTTCATAACCGAAAACATTTATGTTGATATTATTTTGTTTTTCAATCTTGTTGTACTGTTTGGTGGTGACTGGGAATTCAATCCCCGAATAATCTAAATTTTCAATGAATTGCTTGTCAACTTTTTTAATTCTCTGTGGGTATTTGTCTTGAGGATTCAAATGTCTAATGTGACACCATCTAAAGCATTCATTGTCATTGTTTTTCATGTTTATCAAACCTTTAGCACTGTTTCTGAGTTCTTGGGGTAGTTTAATATATGAAGATCCTCTCATTGGTTGATATTTTACAACATTAAGATAATGATTGTCAACAGATTGAACAGTCCAACCAGATCCCTCTGAAATCCAAACTGCAATCTTGTTTAATATATTTTGTTTTGACACTTGTAGTGATTCAGTAATCTCTAGATTATTTATGATTGTTTCAGCTAGACTGTTGAAATATGCGGTTTTGTGCACTATTTCTCCGTCAGACATTTTTATAAATGTTACCTTGAGTGTTTCAACAAATTTCAGTCCTTTCATGGATTTTAGTGTACTTATAATATGATATGCAATAGCCTTTCTTGTGTTTTGTAGTTGCACTAGTGGGTCTTTGTTATTTTTAATGCTTATTTCATAAGACTTTGTGTAACCTTTCAGAGCTTTGTCTATTTGCTCTATCTTAGTTCTAGGTGTTGGAACTGGCTTTACGGTTCTAGGTGTTGGAACTGTTTTTTTAGTTCTTGGTGTTGGAACTGGTTTATCCCTAAACTCTAATGGTGGAAGAATTATGTTGTTTTCATAATTTTGAACCATTTGATTTACACTTTTACGAGGTGTTGGAACTGGTTTTTTAGTTCTTGGTTTGGTATCATCTACCACAATAATTTTAGGCTTCTTCTTCTCTTGCTTTAATAGCAATTTGATGAGTTGAGATTTACTAAGTTTTTGAGATTTCTCTTATTCATATCTATAAGGTTAGATTTTTCTGATTTCATTTATATTGTAACAATATATTTTATTTTTTATATATATATTTAATAATTGCACACAAAAATTGATTTAAAGAATTAATATATATAAAACTATATATATAATAAGTAAGATTGAAATCAATGATTCACCCCGTTTATAATTTATACGCTGCTAATGAAGATGGTTATATATTAAATATAATTAGACAAGTACCTATGAAGACGACTAAGAACAATAGAGGTTATTTATTATGTGGTGTTAGGAAACATGGTCAAAAAGGGTATAAAACATGTTTAACACATAGGTTTATCTGGGAGTGTTTTAATGGTCTAATAACGGACAATAATGTTATTGACCATATCAATAATATAAAGGATGATAATAGATTATGTAATCTCCAACTAGTAACACAGAGTGAAAACACTTTAAAATCTGTTAAGGATAATGACTATTCGTATAATAAATATACCCGAAAGAATCCAAGATGTGTAAAAGCTATCAACTCATCTACGAAGAAAATTTTATATTTCAATAGTATATTTTGCTGTGCACAACATCTTGATATAAGTAATGGTACTATAAAAAGAGTTTGTGATGGAGTTAAGTATCGTAAATCAGGTATATCGAAAAAGGATGGGTGTTCATATAAATTTGAGTATGTCGAAAAAGAAGATATGCCTGATAATTATATAAAATTATCTAATATACGTCAAAAAAGAGTATCGAACGAAGACAAGAAGAAACACAAAATGGAAGCATTAAAAAAATGGCAAAATAAAGAATACAAATGTCCAAGATGTGACGAAGTAATGAAAAATAGTAATAAGTTATACCATAATAAAAAATGTAAATAGCCAGAAACAATTATATTTTTGGCTACAAAATAGCAAATAAACAGTATATACTGAATCGATTGATATAATATATATAATAGATTATTTTTTTATACTATTTTTATATATTTTTTAAGTCCTTAAACAATATCCAGCTATTAAAATCATCACTATATCCCTTCCACTTCACCAAAGCTTGCTTCTTTTTATAATCTCTCCGAATGACTTTATCAATACGGAAAACATCCTGTCTGGCTTTTAATAATTCAGGTTCATAAAAACTCCCTTGAATATCTTCACCTCTGAGATCTTTTAGTTTGTATGTTATTGGATTAGTGTATTGGATCTTATCAACTGTAAACACTTCTTCTGTCCAATTTGGTGTATAACCCTTGTCGAACACATTCCGTTTATACTTAGATATTCGGACCTTATAACCTATTTTAAATTTCGGTTTCTGTTTTAATGTTTCTATATCACCATACAAATTGAAGTAAACGGTTCCTTCATTCCTCTTATTAGATGCTTCAACGGGTGTCATCTTTATACTTGAATGTTTTGTATCATTGTATTCTTTCACTAATTTTGGTAACATATCTAAATACTGTGTATTACCTTGAACAGTGAACAGCTTCCACATTTTGGTCTTGATTGTTCGATTCCACCTTTCAACCACTGAGGATTTCTCTTCATTCTCTGTTGAGTACATATGTATCCCATTTTTCTCTAGCAAGTCTTTCAAGTGTTTGTTATAGAACTCCTTTCCCTTATCAACCCATAGATATTGTGGTTTTCTGCCTTCCTTGAATATTTCACTGAATGCCTTTGTAACACTTTCACCCTTTTTATCCTTCAAAGGAACAATCCAACCGTATTTAGAGAATACATCAATTACCATAAGAAGATATCGATAACCTTTATTCCATTTGCTAAATTGTTGCATTTCAACTAGATCACTTGCCCATATTTCATCGATATGATTTGTGATAAGCATGGTTATACCGTACTTACTCCATAAAAGGCCTCCTCTTGTTTAAACGCCCCTGAACTTCACAGTACAAGTCTGCATTTAAAAGTCAGAAAGGAAAACATGTTGCGGGGGCTTAAGGTTACAGTGTACCTTCAGATCGAAAATTTATTGAAATTTTTTTTGGCGTCAAAATAAAGTTTACAAAATGAACTTTCATCCAAAAAAAAAATATCGAAAAATAGTGAAAATTGACGGAGAAATGACGGTATAACTTTTGTGGGCGGAGTTTTTTTATGAAGCGATATGTTTTTCTAAGCGCTGTTTTCTCAAAGTTAATTTTTCGCTTGTAGGGGACACTTTAAAGAGCAAAAACTCAAAGGGAATTTGTTCGATTTTCCTCAAATTTGGTCACAAGCTAGGCTAACATATAATCAACAAAAAAGTTTCGGCGAATTTCTTATTTCCGAAAACTTTTTCGTCAAGAGCCATTTCCGTGCGATTACTCCATTTTTTTTCTCCCTTTTTCGAAAATATTCTGTAACTTTTCACTGCAATTGAATATGGGAAATCGCCGACACGTTTTTTTAGCGCTTCGTGTCCGGAAACCCGAGAACAAATCAAATTAGCAAAATACAATAATCGCTTTGAGTTATAGCGTTTTAAATCTGATTCGGACGTTCGAATTTAGACGTCGTAAAAAATTCGACAATTCATTTTATTACCAAATGGTTTCCATATTTAGATAGCCAGCTCTATAAGTTTTAATTTGATATCTGGGATTAGGTATATTAAGTGTAATCTTAAGACGCTAGAGCTGTTATACTGGAGACAACCCCGAAGGTACACTGTAAAGGGAATGTTACAGTGTAAACTACAGAGTACCAGTACCCTTGTAGAGAAATGCGTGTATAGAAACGTTTTCTTTTTTATTTCTACATTTTAGCTTAGTCAGGTATGTTCTAGTCTAGAAAAAACAACAAACGTTTCTTGATTGCACACGAAATCGCCTCCTTACAGCAATAAATACTCCAGTCTTTTACTTTTCATTTTCAGTTCCAAGTACCCCCGTCCCTGGCATAACAGCGCGTGCTAATGGTCCATCCTCGATCGAGGTATCCTGGGACGCACCTTCCGAGAAAGATATCCCCGGGATATTCACCGGTTATGCGATTTATTACAGGGAAGTATCATCAGAAAATGGCATCTGGTTTCCCATGAAAATGTGGAACACAAGTACCCTTTATTATCTTTCAAACCTTAAAGATTACACCAATTACACAGTAAAGATGACCGTGTTGAGTCTTGAGGGCGAGGGAATACCCACTACTGTGTGCGTCATGACAGGGGAAGGAGGCAAGTATTTATGTTTGTTCATATATTTTTTCTCTCTCTAGTGTAAAATAATACACTGTATAACAGAACGAAATAAAATATTTCCTAGCTGCCGTTTTTAGTTTAGTTCACGTACACAGAAGTTAGAACTTGACCAGCTACCAGAAAGTACTCTTCAGCACTTTTGATTTAGATACTAATTGAGTTCCTCGGCAAAATGAAATGTCAAAAACCATATTTAAACATGACCACACGGATGTACTACTCAAACGCTTTCAGTTGAATGGTCACATGACTTCAGACTAAGTTCTCTCACAGAAAAAGAAATACACAATGCAGCACAATCAACAATCATACCGGTAATTCAATAGCCACGCATTAGGTTTTCATAAGCAAACCGAATCTAAATTGAGAACTGAATCGCACAGCATAATAAACCCAACACAGGAAAGTTCAGCATGAGTTTTCGTTTTACTGATAACATTTTTTCCCACAGATTCAGAAGCTAGAACCAGCCGATATACAGCTCTACAAGCATCGCCTTAAGAATATAAATATGCATTAGTTAACAGCTTTACATTAAATGTTCGAAAATCACATTTCTTGACTTCCGTTTTTGTTGTTTGGTATGCTAAAAGGCTAGAAACACTTGGTGCGAGGCTTCCATCTCGTGGATACTACTACCTTAAGGAAATCTTAATTTAGCAGTAAGCGTCGGTCATTAACTTCTTTACTTTAGCTCCTCCCAGACCACCAGTAAACGTGACAGCGTCAAATGCAAGTTCTACGATCATCCATGTTAAGTGGGATTTACCGGAAGGGCGCATCCCTGGTGTAATACGCGGATATCACATATTATACGCCAAAGCTGAAGACATTATCAATGAAACTATCTATACCACAATAGATAACATCAATATAACTAATTACATTGCCAACGAGGCAACGCTGAGGAATAACACGATTTACGATGCTGAGCTGTTTCAGTACAATATCACAGGGCTTCAGGCGTATACCAACTATTGTCTGTGGATCACTGTTTTCACCATTGCTGATAGTCCGAATAGTGAAGCTGTTTGCGTTTTGACTAATGAATTAGACGATGGTGAGTATACAGTTAGTAAGAAAACTCGGATAAAGTAAACGAGCGGCACATATTGACCCTCCTCGGTAGAGGAGGGCACCTAAATCTTCGGATCGTACAAGGAGTAATGTGCAGGATTGTACGCAGAGGGGGGCCACGCTACTCCATGACAGGCACCACGAAGTGTCCTCATATTTGGAAGTTCACCATAACACACATAATTCTGTCAAGTATAAAGTAACATGAAAATGACAAAAAACGACTTTTACTTCGTGTACCGGACGCAGATGACGTAAAGCAAAAGGATTAAAAATAAGAAACAATACTTCATCAAAATTCTATAACCCAAAAACAATGCCCGATTGTCTGTCCGGTACCTGAAGTAAAATCCCAAATAATTACATGCAATCCTGGACACAAGGGTGTACAACTCCAACGGCTATGCCATGCGACATTGACGAATTAAGAAGCAGTTGTTCATGGCTGCCACTACTGGGATGATATGGGTGTGCGCATGGGTAAGGTACTGGCAATACCACAAAGATGGTGTTGGTTTTTTTGTCTCTTACTGCCTTTAGTGTTTTTATATATTGATAGCCCTTGGATTGCTTTAGTCCCACTTTATATCCTACTAGACTCTAGCTCGTGTGTCGGTTCCCTAGTTGAGGCATAGGGTTAAAGTAAATTATGGAGCCACCGCTTTAACCCTATACACAGGGAACCCAAATGCTTTATTAGCTATCACATAATCATTTAATAAAAATATTGTCATTTACCTATGTTCCTGCGTGTTTTTGAGTCATTTTGGAAGAGATTTGAATCAGAGCGAAGACCGTTGACCTTGCAAGTTTCAAATATTATCTTGTCTGCCGCTTTGTAAATACGACGCGCCAATTACGTCTCAAGTTTCCATTACTATTAACTTTTAACTCTCCTCGTTAAATTGAAATCCGAGATTCTCCCCGAGGTTAGTTTTAACTATCCTCTATATCATTAACTATTAAAATAGTTAATGGTAATAGGAACTTGCAATTGAGTTAAATAATGGAAACTTGAGACGTAATCGGCGCGTCGTATTTACCAAGCGGCAGACAAGATAATATTTGAAACTTGCAAGGTCAACCGTCTTCGCTCTGATTCAAATCGCCTCCAAAATGACTCAAAAACACGCAGGAACATAGGTAAATGACAATATTTTTATTAAATGATTATGTGATAGCTAATAAAGCATTTGGGTTCCCTGTGTATAGGGTTAAAGCGGTGGCTCCATAATTTACTTTAACCCTATGCCTCAACTAGGGAACCGACACACGAGCTAGAGTCTAGTAGGATATAAAGTGGGACTAAAGCAATCCAATGATTTTCAATACTTATTGTTATTATAATTTCAACCCGTGAGGTATGTTTGAGTCTTTGACGTCACTTTCTCCCATTCGCAACCAAGCCTTGGAACAAGGTTGATTTCGTGTCTAATAGTACACGAAAATGTAAAAAAATGAAAATCAAAAATTTGATCACAGAGGCACTTTAAAGTAGATAAGTTGCTTTCTAAATGCTGAGTGATCGTTTTTACTGAAATAAAAGCTTGTCCCGTTTATACTAAAGTTATACAAACCACTCTATGCATTTGGTTGGATATGTTTTACCCGTGAAGAGTTTGTGTTTTCAATGTTTCTATCATCTTTTTCCTTAAATAACAATATTTTTATTAAATTATTATGTTTTAGCTAATACAGCGTTTGGGTTCCCTGTGCCCTATATTACCAAGAAGGAGCTTACAATACTATAAGACAAACCTCTCGTAAGCGTCCACCTGAAAATGTCATATGAGCAAATTTGGGCACGAGGCTAGACTGGGAGATCACCACTATTGAAATTTACTGCAAAAGTAAGAAATTTGATATCACGGTCGGAAAGTGCTCAATAACGCAGGTGGTTTGACTTTATACGAGAAAAAACGTTTTTCATAATCAGGAGTTTCGCCTCTACATGTATTTAATAAAACAATAACCCAATATTCTCAATTACAACTTGATGTACTGTTTATAAAACGAGCAGTAGTGTATTATCAGGTTTAAAAACTCGAGGCGAAGCCGAGAGTTTTTACACCTGATAATACACGTGCTGCGAGTTTTTTGAACGGCTTCAAAAACATTCTTTCAAAAGCGTGTCCCTTCGGAATTAAAACAATTGCGCTTTTGTGCAAAGAGGAAATAACAAGTAGACTAGACTGATAAGCATACAACACATGTGCGACGTCTTCGACGAAGTGACCATTGCTTCCCGGCTCCTGTCGAAAGTTTTGGGATTTTATAGTTCTGAGGGAAAACATCTACTAAAAAATGCTATACGAAAGTTGTCAGGTACGGTGGATAAAACGGCTGACAATTTTTTTTTTCAGATGTAGAGAACAAGTAGAAATAAGCAGCTTGCATCTGCGAACCAGTCGCTTACCTGGCAATTTACACGAGGGCGCTGGTGTCATTCAAATAACGGCTCACTTGTTGAACTGTTGGTTGTTTATTTTGTTGAGAAGATTCCAAATAGAATGGCGAAAGACCAGATTTCGTAAAACAGTACTGCACAAAAATATTAAAGTCACCATTTGTTGCACTAAGAATCCTGAACAATTACTACCCATATCAGTAATCTTTATATAAAGATCACGAGTGATGTTTATAGAAATATCGTTTTCATTAAAAATTTAGCGATAATTGCATTGTTTGCCCATTCAGCCCCGAACTCCCCTGGCCTGTGACTGAAATCAAAGCCGCCACCAGGCTTTTCATAATGATCGTAGATTACCAGGTATAATGGCTCATACACGTGATCGATTTGCGTCGTGTAATTGGCTGATGTGCTCATGAATTATTAATGAGTTTTTGAAGACTGTGTAGGCTACAAGGGCAGATCAAGCCATCGTAAAGGGAGTGGTGAATAAGGGTAGTGGTGGTGGGCGGAGTAGTAAATTACTTCCTCCAAGTAGAAAAAGCAACAAAATGGCATGAAAACAAATCATAAGTAAGCTTTTTTTGGCAATATTTCGATTTTTTTATCCTTTTATTAGTTTTATTATACGAGTTTAAATAATACGGTTCCGCTAAATGGTCACGGTACCAGGCAAACTACGTGAGAAAATGCACCGGCAAAAAACAGTTATTTTGAGCTATTACATACATTTATTTTACCCTTTCTCGGTCGACCTCCAGTTGTAAAATAAACTTCACGTAGAATGACATAGTACGTCTGGGGTGCCTGTGGTTCAACCAACACAGCCATATTGTTGGGCTGCATGGTTACGCGATTGTCACACCATCGTCGGGAAATTGTCAGACATTCATCAGTCTTCTAGTGTTAGTGTTTTGTCAGTCATAAGTTCAGTCTTTCGTTTTTCCAAACTCTCACTCGTCTTACCACAACTTGAATTCTTTATCGCTGAAGAGAAATATTTTAGTCCTTTCTTTTTTCCTCGCACCATTATCATTATTATGGTTATGCATGTGACTTGTACATATAACTTCACGCTTATGATTTCGATTTCTCTATTTGTTCCAGTCCCCGATCAACCTCCAGTGATTGTCGGCATATACGCAGCAAGCAATAAGGAATGCAACATCTCTTGGTTACCAATCCCTCCAGAGCACCATAGGGGAGTTCTTCTGGGATATAGAATTGTTTTTGCCGCCAATGGTTCTGTAAACAGCATCAATATAACAGTTGATACGTCGACTAACCGTGATGTTCCTGTTGGAGACCTTAGGCCTCACACCTACTATTTAATCAAAGTGGCTGGTTTTACGTCAGGAGGAGATGGAAACTACAGTGACCTGGTGGGCTGTCTCACAAATGAGGACGGTGAGATCACATAGTATCGATTGTTTTTTTTCAAGGTCACTCAATTAAAGTAACAGTTTTTGCGATAGCAATGGCCGGATTGATTTGTATAGCGAAAACTCCACATATGGATATCATCAAATGCGCTTTAGGGTGTAATCGACAGAGTGTTTAGGCACAAATGGCAGTAACAGTACATTCTCACTACATATTTACTGCGATCTATTTCCAACGAAGAGTTGGTTGAACGACGTGCAAACTTAACATATCATATGGTTATGGATATATATGAAATTCAGTCTGCGCACCGAAGCAATGTAAATTAAATAATGTAATGTAAATGGTTTTAAGGGTGAGGTAAAATCTATCTTTTCTCACAATTTGTAAATGAGCGTTCTCAAATTATTCTAATGGTCAGCACTTTTTTAACGTTTTTACCTGTATGCTATTTTTTAACCTTTACTTGTATATAGCCAGGGGCGTATCTGATATTTTTTTCTTTGTTACATTCTAGAAGAAAAACAAAGGGTAAATTCGTGTGATTTTTCTACGCGTTAATTTTTTTCTACCGTGCTCAAGGAGGAATGCGCTGGTCATACATACTGAGAATGACAGTGTAGTACATATATTGTCTTACGGAAAATATTTACTGAATGTGATGTCTATACAAGTGAAGAAATAAACCAAAAATTTTCTGAAAACACGTGTTCCAATGTAATAAATAATGCAATATGGATTGAAACTTTTGGTTTTCTGGTTGAGAATTAAGGAAGACGCCAGAGGTTACATATATTGACTGCTAAAACGCTTTTCAGTATCTGGGATACAGGAAATGCCGTTTTAGAAGCTCGCGCCTACGGTGTTCGTAGCACGACTTCGGAGTGAAACTTGTGCGTATTAGTTTTATAGGCATTTTCAGATTATCTTTATCATTTCTCATAATATCAGTATTATACTCATAATCTCAACCCACCCACCAAGCCCAGGAATTGTTCATCGATACGTATATTGAAGTGATCTTTGAAGTGAATAATAACAAAAAGATGACAATAAACTGAAGCAGCCGAATTGGGAAATTTCTCTCTATTTTCTTTTCTCGTTCAATTTCAGTTCATTTGTTTGCAAAATTTTAAAAATTCCTTTCCCACCCTCATAAATAATTAATCGAATTTGAACAAAGAAAATCATCATGATAACCGTAACGGTCACCACTAGTGACGGTGACAAAATATTCTCTTTCTTCATGTATTCAAACACCTGGAAGTCGGTTAAAAAATTCGGCTGCGCCTCGTTTTTTCAACCCACTTTTCGGTTTTGGAAAAACTGATGGAATCCTGAGGAAACACTCTTCTTCGTGTTTGATATATTACTTAGTCACGTGTTTGATATATTACTTAGTCACGTGTTTGATATATTAGTTCCAGACACTGGTCTTCAAACATCGTTTCTCTGATAGACGAATAAGTATGTTTCGTATTCATTAAACCTGTTTACTCTTTGAACTAGTGCCCAGTCACTCTCCAGCAAACATACGAGTCAACAACGAGAGCACGACCAAAGCAAGATGTGAAGTACAGTGGAGCTCAGTCCCAGCTGGACATCAAAATGGTATCATACTCGGGTATGAGTTGCTGTACTACATGACGTCACAAAATGGCATACAACAATCCATAAATATGACAGTGGATAAATATTCGTATGTCCTGACGGCGCTTGAAAGTTACACAGAATACACCATAAGCATAGTGGGTATGACTTCAGTTGGTAAAGGAGCCCACAGTCAGGAGTCAGCGGTTACATGTTTAACGAAATCGGATTGTAAGTAAAACTTCCCTTTGTTGATAGTGTGCATGAAGACCTTTTACCGCAGAGTCTCTTGTATTTGCTTCTGAGAAGAAGATTATGGTTAAAAAATAAAACAGATTAAAGGAACAGCGTCCCGCCAAATATCGAAATTTCGTTTACCTAATTTTTCACCAAATATGCGACTACTTTGGATAAAAAGATTCTGCAGAGCAAAACAGGATTACAAGGATGAAAGTGGTTTACAGTATATCATATTTGATTTCCTAATCGAGTCAGTTCAGAAATCAAGCATGCTATTCTGGCGAAATTGTAAGCTCTTTAGTGGTCATGCTGCCTCTTTTCGAAAGCCGATTAACGCTAATCCTGGATTAAAAGTTAACCGAGGATTTCATTTCTCTGTTTAAAAATGTTTTCAAAACGTCATTTGTAGCTAGTAGTGAAGACAAGTTTAAGTCAAAACTGAAAGGCAGAAAAGTTTGGAAAATTTTCAATTGTTGAGTTGTTTAACTGGATTCAAAATTGACGCTAATCCTGGATTAGCTTAATCGTGTTTTGAACAACCCGGCCCAGGCGTGCGTTTCTCAAAACCCCCGAAGACATTTCGGCCCGAAAGCTATATTTAAAATTTTAGTTTCTAGCGAATGGCGTTGAAGTTTTAGCTTGCAAACAAGCTCAACTTGTATAGTAAACGTAAGATTTCGTTGCTTACCTTTCAAAATCAACAAAAATTAAATCTTTATTTGTAAACATTGTGCACATAACACAGCTTTTCGGACCGAAAATACTAAATATTCAAATAATGTTTGGTGAAGGAAAGTGATATATTTTGACTCTTTAGGTTCAAACGAAGTTGAAAATACAAATGGTAAGGGCAGGAGTTTGTTTTCTCTTTGTCTCATAATAAGCTTTCCTGAGCAGCATATTGCAGTTGTGACCATGACTATAATCAATCTGACCTGTTAATTCTAAAACATTTTACAAGAGTGAGTTTGCTTGATTTCGCGGCTTCATTGTTCATGTAAATGTCACGGTGTCATGTGACAGGTGAAATGAGATATTCATGTGTTCAAGATGTTGCATTTTCCGAAGAATTTTATACCTCGGTACTGTAAGTATTTTCAACTTCATTTAAGCCAACAGATGATTTCTGTAGAGCGTGAAAATATGCTACAATAACTACCTAATATTCTTATTTTTACTAATTTAATTTAGGTATGAAATGTTAAAGGCATTTCCTTAACAATATTTCGGGCCACTTTTTTGACCAATCAGAAGAAGCCACCAAAACCAATTTTAAGTTGCTCGCACGCGTTTTCCCGCGCTTGACTTCGGTTTTGTTTATTTAGTTTGAGCTCTGATTAGTTAATTGGATGGTCTCCCCTGTTTTTATTGGCCAGAGTAATGACTTTGATTTTGGTTTTACGATACTCACAGCTTAGTCCAAAATGGCGGCCATTTTATTATCGCTTTTGTGTCCATGTAAATTAGCCCTCTTTGCCTCGTCAGTATGTGCAAAATACAAAATTAATTAACATACATAAGAACAATAAATTGGCAACAATTTCGGAAAAAGGTGTATTAGTCATTCAATTAGTGAATAATTGTCAATTAGATTAGATCGCCGGATTAATAAATCAAGCAATCAATCAATCATACAGTAAGTTATTCAGTCAGTGAGTCGGTGGATGAGTTAACCAGCCCTTCTGTCAGTAAATCACTCAGTTACTTAGTCAATCAGTCAGTTACGTTATTCAGTTAATAAGGCATACTGTAAGACAATTAACTCTTTTAATTACAGATCCACCAGTAAGCCCAACAGGTTTGTCTGTTGTGGCTACCACCAGCGAGAGCTGCCAGATCAACTGGATTGCTGTTTCTTCCCAGGATGCAAAGGGAAAAGTGATCGGATACGAAGTTTCTGTGGTGAAAAATGACTCACCATTTCCGGTATTCGCTTCGGTGATTGTATGCGGTAGCTTGACTGGGACGACCATTTCTATCCTAGATGCGTTTAGCTTGTATAATATCACGGCGGCTGTTTTCAACGATGCAGGAAAAGGGAATTTTAGTGAGACGCTTGAATGTATCACTAGTGAGGCAGGTAGGTTTTGCGATAACTTAACAAAGCTTATTGCTCATAGCATGACTCCGATTTTTCTTTAATTTTGTTGATAACTAAATAGGTAGGACACATTTTTTATGCTCACAGTAGAACTGACAATTGCTTCTAAAGGCCCGTTTACACAGGCGATTTTTTGTGCAATTTTTGTCGCGCGCAAGCTGCATTTTCAAATCGCATGTGTAAACTAGCGGCGATTTCAGTGCGATTTGGTAACGATTTGTCGCGCGATGTCGCAGAGGTTTCGAACATTTTCGAAACCTGATGCAACTTGGCGGCGATTTTTGGGAAACCACAGCAAATCAAAGTAAATTTCGCACCCGAATGGCACATAAATCACCGCCGATAAAAGTTGCATTGGAGAGTGCGACAAAAATCGCATCAAAAATCGCAGGTGTAAAAGGGCCTTAAACGAAACCCAGTGTGAGGAAGAAAGGAAATTCAACTGTGACGCAAGGGGGTGGATGTCAACCCTCCCCTTTCCTCCCCTTTTGAAATTCTGTTTTGTGGTAGAAGTAGTAGGATGGTATGACTATAATTCTATTCCTTTCGTATGTATATTAACGACTACTGGATAATGATCTCGATAATGACATGGGTGTGCAGCTCGAAATAGAGCCTGAGTATTTTGCATACCGTCCGAGTAAAGTAATTTGGTTGACAACAACAAACAAAAAGGAAAAAGAAACAGAAACAACAGAAAACTGAAAATGCCCCCACCCCCCCCCCCCCCCCCCCCCCCCAAAAAAAAAAATAAAATAAAATAAATAAATAAATAATAATTATAATAATAAAGAGAACGAAAAAAAAAACCAGATATCAATATCGCACCAATAACGCGGCGGTCAGAAACGCACCGTGATCGCGGAGACATGGCGCCACATTGCGACTAGACTTTCTGCTGTTCGTTACTTTCGGAATTTTAACGGTGAACCAAAGTATATCAAGGCATATGTTTATAATTTACAAAATAACCATCATATCACCTGGCCATCTTTCTTATTTCAACTCGTATCTTTTCTCTTCCTCTTCTAGCTCCCAGTCTTCCACCGCAAAACGTCAGAGGGCACAATACAAGCACATACAGTATCATGGTTATGTGGGACCCAGTCCCCCAACCCAACAGACATGGTATCGTTAGACAGTATCACATAATCATTTCGCCTGTCCATTCACCTTCACAAATTATGTATAACGTTGATACTAGTGGCCATTTTTCTAGAGAAATTGGAGGACTGCAGCCATATACGAATTATTCTGTTATGGTGTCAGCCCACACTGTGGCGACTGGAAACTTCTGCGAGCCTGTTTTTGTTTTTACAGGAGAGGCTGGTAAGGATATAATTATATATTTTTTTTTTCACCTAATTAGAATGTGTAACAATCAATCTTGAACTCGTGGCGTCTATGACCCATGAATATAAATATAATGACTAAAACACAATTTACCACACTATATCAGGTACCGCTCAGTAGAATTCAACGAGAAGGTCATAAAGCATATTCGCCAGATCGGAATTGAGATAAACTATGCCATATTACATAAAATGTTTCCGACACCAAGCTAATAAGTCTTCGTTTATTGTACGTCGATTCATTACGTTATTTACAATGAAATTTTTATAAACGGAAGCAAACGTAAAAGTTCTTTTTTAACTATTTTCATTTCCGGTCAGCGCCTAACACATCACCACAAATTGTCCAATTATACAATACCAGTGGCCGCAGTATATTCGTGCAGTGGACTCCGCCACAAGGACCCATCCCTGGAATTATTCGAGGCTATCGCATATTCTACAAAAACTTTAATGTCTCCAGCAGTCCGATAAAGAATGAAACTGTGGAAGCAAGCACGCTTTCTTACGAAATAACCAAGCTCGAAGTTTACAGCCGTTATGGAATCAAAGTCCTGGCATTTACCGTGGCTGATGGCCCTAGAAGTTCCCTCAGGGTCGTGTATACGGACGATAAGAAACTTCCACGTAAGTATTTTGAGGGATGCTGATTTTAATCTGGGAACCAGTCATTAACTTTTTTAAAAGAGAGCATTAGGGTTAAGAAGTATATACATTTAATAATTATCTAAGGTTACATTTACACAAAAAAACAAACAGCGATATTTAAACAGCAATGTAAACATTGTGAGTTGAACATTATCTCGTGATGAAAGCATTATTGATGGCGATTTCGGCCCTGTGTTCTGCATTTGGCTGTTAAAAACAATCAGTCGTCGTTTGTGTATTTTGTTGTCATTATTAAGAGTTGCATCATTTGGGATGGGAGGGGGTAGCAGCGGTTTTTTATTCATAGTACGGAAATTGAACAAAATCCATGGTGTTAATATTTGTAACTGAATGCCACTCTTATAAGAACATCACGGTTGACTCACAACCCGAACAGTGATGACCTGCAAAAGTTATCACTGAAAAAGAGCTTGTCACTGAGGATAGATTTCATATTTAATCCTTGGCTTTTAAAGCGAATTACAAAGTACACGTAGTTAGCACACGATTGCGTATCGGTCTTACAAAAGTACTAGTCAAACCTCATGCCCTTAATTTTTATCATCATCATAGTTTCTTTTCTTGCTTTTAGATTTTGTATAAAATCTGGTTGACGTATTTCCGCTTGCTGATGATAAAGTGCGTCAAAACATTGTCAAAGTTGTTACGAATTCAGGAAGAGAAACCCTGTTGATTCGAAAACAGTTTCATTTGAAGCATAATGTGTCTATTATGCATTTACACACATTAAGAAAATGGTTATTGCGTTTTAAAATCATTGCGTTCTATTCTCTTTCCAGCACCAGATGGTATTCCTGAATCTTTAACAGTTGGCGACAAAACGTCAACAAGCTGTGAGGTGATTTGGAAAGAGGTTATAAATTCACACCCAGACCCCGACGGAGCTGTAACTGGTTATTTGATTTACTACAGAAAAGCGGATTCAAATGATTCTTTTAACAAGTTGGATGTTCACGGCGCGAACACGACAAGTTTCATCATGGAAAATATTGAAGAATTTACGAATTACGAGTTTAAAGTAGTGGCTTATAACTATTACGGGGAGGGAAATTCAAGCGAAATTTCCCATTGTCTCACAGAAGAGGACGGTGCGTATACACAATTAAAATGCGTCTAACATAGTTTTATCTGCAGCAAATCTAATTGCATTTTTTTTGCATCTTTCAATATCAGAAGCTAAATCAGATTGTAAAGAGAAAAAATAAGACAACCATGCAATATAGTATCTTAACAGATGTTGTTCTCATCTTCTCCTTTAGTGATGGTTCAAACTCCCTGTACCAATTAGTACAGACAACACTATTTAATCCAAATAGAGCAGTAAACAGAAATAAACAATTCAACAAATCAAATGAATAGTTTATAGCCAACGAGGCACGTAACCTGATTTGACGAGACTGAGAGTTATCTTTGTTTTCAGTATTATTTAAACAACCTGTGAATTTAATTATGACACAGCTTTTTACTTAACTCGAGAAGCATTTTCATTTACATTTACTTGCCGACTTATGCATGGATATGAGTTGATAGAATGTGCGCAGGTACCCAGAGAGCGTGTCTGCTCATATTTAACTTCTGCAAAAGAACGGTTTTCCATAGAGCTTCGTCAAATCAAAACCAAAGTAATAACTTTCGCAACCAATCAGAACTCGAAGTCGACATATTTAGCTAATGCAAAGCGCAGGAACAATGCATGAGAACAATTGGGAATTTGAGCGGTTTCTCAATAAATGAAATTGAAAGTGATGGAAGTATTTTTAACCAATCATATTGTCGTAACCACTATATAATTAGAGTAGTACTGTAGCTCTTCCAGACCTCTATTTTTATTGGCCCCGTAGTACTGTAGCTTCTATTGTGTTTAGGTCTAGGGCTATTGTTTGTGTTGTTTAACCTATTGTTTCGTTAACCAATCACTGAGCTTGTTTGGAAAGGTACAGCCTCTCCCTATAATTATAGCGAATAGTCAACGATTTCAAGATTCAAATGCGTGTATTTTGCATTATTTTTAGTTCCAAGCGCGTCTCCAGTTAACACGACGAGCATTCACATCACATCACGGGAAATTTATCTTAAGTGGGACTTGCCACCAGAGGAGGACTGGAATGGAATCATCCGAGGTTTTGTCATCATGTATTACAGGTATAGCTGGTATTACATAATATTACAGTTTCAAGAAACAACCAAAAAAATCACAAACTACATCATACTGCAGCGGTGAATCACATTTCTCGGTGCTCATTTTGTAAAATGAGAATACACACAGCGTGTTCAGTTTACGTGGGTTGTTAAGAGGCGAATCTAAGTAGTATTTGAGGGTAGGAAATAACCGAGTTTTGGATTTCCTTTGTATTTCCTGGATCTCCGCATATTTAATAAGAAACCAGGACTGACACAATAATTTAGATTTCCGCGCTAAGGTATAGTTGTGGTAAAGCGAGCTGATGTGTACGGAATATAGGAATAAGGAGCGAAGAGCCGATTTTCTGTCTGAATCATTTTCATTCCGGATCGCCCTGCCCTTTTTTTCTTCGTTATGAGCAAGTTCGAGTCTGCCAATGGTGTTGGACGATCTACAAACTCCATTCACAACTATTTTTAAAACCGGTTTGTCATCCATTGTGGCATCTTTAGAATCTTCATCTATTGCTTAAACGTACGGAAGTGAAATTGAGTTGTCGACATACTATTGTTGGTACATTTGCACGTGTATCATCTTTTCCTTCACCATGTTGGAAACTGTTCATTTCTTGTAACATTTTGTAGGGAATGGGGGTGGGAAGGGAAGAAGTGTCCACGTGATTATTGAATGATATTGCAGAATACAAGATTGCAGAAACACAAACTTTAGAAATTAAATCTTACAGGAAAGATGAAGGAAATTCCTCGGCGAGATATGTGAATGTACCAGTCTCTAACAGAAGGAAACGAGCTTTGTCTTCCGCTGATCTTTCTTGGAGCTTGTCTGGACTTGACGAATTCACCTTATACGTACTTCGTGTTCTGGTCTACACGATTGGTAACAGCGACTACAGTCCTCCTGTCGAGATACGAACAGCTGAAGACGGTATGATTAACATGGGAGGGGATGGAATGGGCTAAAGTATGCAGTAAGGCGTTTCCGAAATTCCGTTTCTCGGCCTTTAATCTGTTTTAAAAATATTCAAAGCACAAAGCATTAGCTAAAAGAATTGGTTTTTATTCAGAGATACATAAAAAAATTCATTTTTCCAACTCTTAATTAAACGAGTCATTAATTGGGTTCATCATCCTCCCCTGGTGTCTCAGGCATGTATTAACCGTTAGCATCAATGCTTGCTCTTAAGAACGGTCGCGCGAAAATCTTCTAGCATTGATATCTTTATAAAACTTTGAGGCTTTGAGTTATTCGTATCAGAAATGCAACGAATGGAGGGTCACCGACTTCGTTTCCGAGATAAGATATCTGGAAGGCGACCCTAATATTGAAAATTTGGTGTTCCTTACTGGATATGACCCCGATGTCTGTTAATCTAAAAATATTGCAAATGCAAATTTTTTTATGCGAGTAGGTCTGTTTGAGATATGTTTGAGTCTTTGACGTCACTTTCTCCCATTCGCAACCAAGCCTTGGAACAAGGTTCATTAATGGCGGCCGTAAATTCTCGGAAATAAATGTTAAAATAAAATGACTTCTGATGTTCGTAATGGGTTGAAATTTGGCAAGATGAGTAAGAAAGTCTAATAGTACACGAAAATGTAAAAAAATCAAAATCAAAAATTTGATCATAGGGGCACTTTAAAATAACTATCAACACTCAACAGAAATTAAAGAGTTCAGAGAAAGGCAAATAACACGAATCTTATTTTTTGAGGCTGTTAATTCGTTCCAATGTTAATTAAACCTAAGAGTGTTTTCGTAACTGTTTTAAATGGTTCTCGTGGTTTATTTTAATCACAGAACGTGTTTTAAACCCTTTTATACTTTTTGTTTTGCTTTTATGATTTTTTCATAGTTATCAGTAACTAACACAAACGTTTTTGTTTATTACACAGCCCCTTCCTTGCCACCGACAGGAATCATCGCCGACCACAACGGTAGCTCCACTAGCCTCTGGGTCGGATGGAACGAAGTCCCGTATGCTGACCAAAATGGCATCATAATAGGTTTTATTATTGGCTACTGGGTAAAAGGTGATCCAGGGACGGCCACATATACAAACGTTACAGAAAGCAGTGTCATAACGTATTCGAGAAGGAAAAGATCGGCTGTTGCTTCATATATGCATCAATTCACTGGACTGAGAATTTGGACGGAGTATTTGGTGACAGTTGCAGCTTACACAGTTAGTCAGGGACCTTTCAGTGAGTCTTATATGGTGCGGACTGACGAAGGAGGTAATGACGAATAGTAGCCTTCCACACATGAAAAGAGCTGCTATTTAGATGCTTTAATGCTACGAAAACCCACTTGTAATGATAACGTTCTGCAGTAATAGAACCTAATAACCTTCAAGTCCTTAAGGGCGTTTGCCTAGTTACGTACGAGATGGTAAGGTATGTCTGTGTATTCTTTGTCCCGCATCACATGATTCATAGTTCAACTCTAGAAGTAAAGGGGTCAACGGAGGTTCATGAACCAGTTGTGTATGAAATATAGTGACACCTTGGAAATCTGTCCAGTATTTTCGCCCGGGTTAGTGTAGTCCCGAAAACAGAAAACTGACGTTTCGACAACCAGAGCCGCCCGCGTTCGCCACGACACGAGTTCACTCGACGTCATGATTTTTTTTTTTTTTTTTTTGTAACTTTTATTTTTATTTGCTTGCAGGTACAAACATTTTACAACACTTACAGAAAAAAAGTCAATAACAACTTGAACTTAAACTACTACTAATTACAATACATACAATAATACTTACAAAATTTACATTATTACTATCAGGTACATACATAAATTCCTTTACTTACAAGACGTTGGCAAAAATAATCGTAAGTTTATTAAGGCGATCTCTTTTAGGAGCATTTCCAATAGTTAAATAATTAAATAAGAGAATTAGATTCTAGTTTATGTTTTCTATTTTATATTTTGTACTTACTTTATTCACAAAATCTAGGAGAGTGATTGATCTGTTATGGAGTTTATTAGTGTAAATATAATAGCGCATATATAGCAAGGTGTAGTTAAATAATCTTAAAAGAGATTTACTAGCAAATGATGTACTGGGGAATAATCCAAATAAAATTTCTTTCGTAGATGGTTGTAGGTTGGTATGGTTGGCCTCGTTGAACCACTTTATGACCCTACGCTGGAAAGCCTTAGAAAATTGGCAGAATATAAAAGTATGTTCAATAGAATCCTCATTTCCACAGTATAAGCAATTACTATCTTGTTTGATTCCAAAACGACATAATTCTTTCTTGGTAACTATGATTCTATGTATAAATTTGTAATTAAACTCTTTCATTTTATTTTCTTTACATTGACGGTTGCATGATTTAAAAATGTGCTCCCATTCGGACTGATTTAGATTTAAATTATTACTCCATTTTTGGGGGCCAGAAGGAAGAGTGTTATTGATTTTGATATTTAATAGCCAGTAGAATTCTTTTGCCTTAGCCTTCCTCAGATCTATCGAAATATTTTCAGCTAACTGAAGCTTAGTATAATTTCCTAAAAAATGTTCTTTAATAGGGGGTTCCATGTTACGAGCCCTGGTCAATAGTGTTTCAGGGATGGCCTTAATTACTTGGTAAAAGTTTAGAAAGTTAGTGTTGCATCCATATTTCGTTCGAAATTCATGGAAGGGCATAACTTGTCCATTTTCGTTTAGAAGATCCTTGATGCAAATAATTCCTTTAGAAAACCATTCCCGTAAGAAGAAGGGCTTTCCTTCGATTAGTATAGCTCTATTATTAAAAAGGATTGTTTCGTGACCCTGCTCATATTTGTATTGAGACTTGAGTTCCGCAAAAAAGGATAAAATATCTTTATAAAAAGAAGGTAGTTTAGGGTCTACATATTTTGCATCGTAATTACATCTAAGCAGAAAGTTTAATCCTCCAAGTTTTTTAAAGAAATGATCCGGTATAGATTTCCAATTTTGACCATCGGAATCTAAGAGTCTTGATATCCATGAAAGTCTTAGTCCCTTAATCATTAAATCAACATCGACCATTCGGATTCCTCCTTTATCATAATCTTGATACAGGCTTTTTCTTTTGATTTTATCATTTTTATTGTTCCAGAGAAAACCAAAAAGTTTGCTTTTGATGGTGCGATTCGTTTCGGTAGGAACGTTGACGTTAGATGCTGAATAGACCATTTGTGATAACCCAAGAGATTTTATAATTAAAACTTTTCCAAGCAGTGTTGAATTTCGTCCTTTCCACATATTCAACCTCGTTTGTAATTTTTGGATCTTTAGATCAAAATTAAAATGCTTGTTCTTATTTTCATCATACGAAAAGTAAACCCCCAATATTTTGACAGGTTCATTTACCCACTTTAATTGTAATGGTGTGGTTCTGTTCTTAGACCACTTCCCCAACCACATCGCCTTAGTCTTTTTTACATTTAGTTTTAAACCTGAGATAGATCCAAATCTGGTAACCGTGATAAGGGCGTTTTCTACAGAAGTAACATCAGCGCAGAATAGGTTTGTGTCATCTGCGAATTGGCTAACCTTGACGGTGGTTCCAAATAAATTGATTCCTTTAATTTCGGTTGTCTGGCGAAGTTTATTTGATAGTATTTCTGATCCCAGAATGAAAAGATAGGGGGAGAGCGGGCAGCCCTGTCTGACGCCTCTTGTTGGTTTAAACCAGTTAGTGGCAAATCCATTATTCAATACTGTGCTTTCAATATTTGTATAGAACAATTTGATCCATTTTTTAATATTATCACCGAGATTGAAAAGGTCTAATATCTTCATTATAAATTCCCATTCCAAGGTATCAAACGCTTTTTTAAAATCTAATGATACTAAAATTCCCCCTTTGTTCTCTGACATTGTATATTCCATTACATCATTTATTAACCGTAAGTTCTCCCCAATGTATCGACCTTTCATGAAACCTGTTTGATCCGTATGAACAAGTTTTGGAAGTACTGATTCTATTCTTTTAGCCAATGTTTTAGATGCAATTTTATAATCGATGTTCAATAGAGTGATAGGTCTCCAATTCTGTAGATCCAGTAAATTTGAATCTTCGTTGGGTATCAAAGTTATAACTCCCCTTCTCTGCGAGATGGAGAGCTCTCCATCCTTAAATGCTTGATTTAAGCTTTCTATTAAATCGATTCCTATCAAATCGAAGAAATGCTTATAAAACTCGGCGGTAAAACCATCAACACCTGGTGATTTATTATCCTTGAATGTTTCCAGCACCTTTTTACATTCCTCCAAGGTGAGAGGCCCTTCTATTTGATTCTGGTCTTCATTATTCAGTTTTGGGATTTCAGTATCCTTGATGAATTCATCGAAAGCCTCTTGGGATACAGTTGTTTTGGAGCTATATAGATCTTCATAAAATTTCTCGATTGTTTCTAAGATTATGGCCTCTTCCTTTATTGTTTCATCTGTGTCAACGTCACCAAGTTCGATAATGGTCTTCTTACTATAGTTTTGCTTCTCTAGATTAAAAAGGTATTTAGTTGGTCGCTCTCCTTTTTCCACCCATCGGCATTTCGATCTTCATATATTGATTGAATCTCCGTTTTAAGGTTCTCGTATTCATTTAAAGTCTGATCCATATCAAATACGTTATCACTGTTGCAAATTTTGTGATCTAGCTCGTCTAACCGCTTAGAAATTTCCATTTCCCTTTTAAAAGCAGCCTTAGCTTTCCTTTTAGTGAAAGAAATGGTGTTTTCACGTATTTCCATTTTGATTAATTCCCATACTAATCTTTTGTCTTCTAAGTAATCATATTTCTTACGAAGTCGTGGCAATAGTTCACGAATTTTAAATAAATAATTGTCATCTTCCAATAAGGTGTTATTAAATTTCCAAAACCCCGGTCCCCTTGGGGAGTTGTCTGGCCACGACAAACAAAGATAAACTGTTTTATGGTCCGGGGCTATCGAGGTTTTAATTCCTGTGTTTTTAGCATGTTTTGACAAGTTCTTTGCAATTAGGAAAAAATCTAATCTAGATTTGACGTTGAAAGCTTTAGATACATAAGAATATACTTTCAAATTTGGATGGCGTACTCTTTGAATATCTACTAGATCAAAAATTTCCATTGTCACAAGCAAAAGTTGACTGAATTGTGATGGTTTCCATGGCGCTCCACCCCTTTTGTCCTTTTTGGTTAGTGTGCAATTCCAGTCACCTCCAACAATAAGGTTAGTTAATTCAGATTTGTCAATGATTATATTATTAAGCTCTTGAATAAATTCTAGTTGTTCTGTAGGATTGTTTGGTGCGTAAATATTACAGAAAGAGATTTTTGAACCTTTGATATTGACTGTGATAAGAACGATTCTGCCTGTTGTGTTACTGAAAGAGTATTCAACGTTACAATTGATCGAAGGATCTATTAATATGCAAGTGCCTTTACTATGTCGCGACCCATGGGAGAAGTACATTTTGCCACCCCATTCATTTTGCCAAATTTTTTCATCGTTTAATTCAGAGTACGTTTCTTGGAGGAAATAAACATTCGCTTTTTGATCCTTTAAATATGTGAAAATGCTCCTTCTCTTAACTTGATCTCGTATTCCTCTAACGTTCAGTGATATTACTTTGCATGTTAAATTGTGTTGCATTAAAATGTACTTGTAAGCTTAAGAAATGTTAAAGAAAAAATAATAATAACAAATAATAAGACACTATATAAATTAAAGAAAATAGATAGAGAGTGAAGCCTTTCGCTTCTCTTCTTCGTTCCAGTGAAACTTCCCAACTTCCCTCGTACAGTTTAATTACAATATTACTGGCGATTTACTAGCAACAAATCTTAGAGCTTATCTAAATCGTCTTCAATATTAATTCGGATCGGCCTACCCTCAGGAGAGGTCTTGACGAATACTTTTCCGTCGACCGTCCACACACTCATGAGTAATCCATTTCCTTTCTTTTCATTTGCCAAGCGCACCAAGTTTCGACGGTGTGCCGTTAAATTTTCGTTGATGAAAATCTTGTTGAAGGAGACCCTTGCTGCTGTAGAGGCGTCAGGGAACAACTGGGAACAAGTAATATTCTTTAATTGGACTCGTTGCTTGTACAGTGATTTCTTAACTTTATGACTTACAAATCTTGCTATAATAGGATTGGACTTCTTTCTTTTGATTCTATGGCAGATGTCGATGTCTTCTGGCTTAACTTCCACGTTTAAAGCGCGTGCGACTTTCAAAACCACTTCTTCATCGTCACAAACATTCTCCGGAATTCCCACAATTTCAAGAGAGTTTTTTCTCGTATATTGCTCTAGTGCATCGATATTTTCATACAGTTCGTCAATCTCATCCTCTCGGTCGTTCAGTCTTTCTTTCGTCGCTCGTAACTCGATCTTTAGTTGGTCGTTGTATTTGAGTGCCATGTTTAGCGCTTCTTTAGCTTTTCTCAGTTCAGTTTCTTGCTGTCTAAAAGAAAATTTTAGGTCCACCAGTTCTTTAGAGAGATTGTTAACTGACTTGATAAGATCTTTTAGTAGCCCATGGATGTCTGAGAGCGCTGGTTGCTCGTCTTCTTCTTGCTCTTCAGTGCCCTGACGATGATGACGATGATGAGCGGATGACTTCCGCTCCGGTTCTCGAACCGTCAGTCATTGTCAACAACAACAGCTCTTTGTACGACTATACTAATCCGGACGATCATAATTAGCAGTCATAGTCAAAACTCTCGTATGCAAGCTCTCAAAAGGTGGTCGCTTACGAGATCTTATTAGGTCTGAGATAACCCTAACCCACCTCCCACCACTATTCCCACCACCTTCTGGCCAGTGATCGGAAAACAACCTGTTGAAACGTTAAATTATTCTTATATTCACGGCGAACTATCCACCTCCCAAAAGCAAGCAACTTTTACCTTAATCGAGAAAAAAGAGAAAGATAAACGTTACATTCCAAACTGGCGTCCGATTTCGCTTTTAAATGTAGATGCAAAAATTGCATCAAAGGTCTTAACTAAACGATTACAAAAAGTTCTACCAGATATTATTCACAGTAACCAACATGCTTTTGTTAAAGGACGGTCTATATCAGATGCTGTAAGAAACATAAATGAGATCTTGGAGTTTACAGAGAGTGAGAAAATTCCTGGTCTGTTAGTTTCTCTAGATTTCGAAAAGGCTTTCGACTCTTTAAATTGGAACTTCCTGTTTAAAGCCTTAGAAAGTTTCAATTTTGGACCCTCATTTATTAATTGGATAAAAACACTTTATAACAATGCATATAGCTGCATAATGAATAACGGCTACGCGTCAAATTACTTTTCCATCAAAAGAGGTGTCAGACAGGGCGACCCACTATCCGCTTATTTATTTATTATTGCACTTGAAATTCTGTTAATCCGCATTCGTGATGATTCGAGCATTTCTGGCATAAAAATCAATAATGAAGAATTTAAACTTTGTGCCTTTGCTGACGACTTAACTTGTTTTCTGAAAGACAAATTATCGTACAGGGTTTTTTAAAAGTTCGTGGACACCTTTCTATACAAATAAATGATGGTTTTAGAATTCCGATGTTAATGAAAGTTTACCAGTTTTATGTATTCAAAGGGGACAGACCGCAAATAAATGTGGCTACTAAATATATCTGAATTTCGTAACTGTTCATCAGTAGGATGCCCAAAATGCGTGCAATTCCACAATTGGTTTCGGCTCCATTAAATCCTATACCAATTGCAGAACATTTTAGGAGGAGCCACCCACAGTGTGAGCACAGTTACTGACAAGACATATTAGTAAGGAAAACAACGCAAAATAAATGTAGTACGTTAAATAACGAACTAAGCACACACGTTAACTAAATAAGCTAAGCACGCGCACGACTCAAGGAAAATTGCGCGCGCGCGCACCTGCATTAACCTGAATAGAAGCAATATAGAAATTAAATAGGGGCGCTAGAATAATATAAAGGATCTAAAATAACAAAGGATACGGCGGTGTTTCTCAATTCTGGATTGCTAGTTTAATTTCTTGTAGTGTAGTGCCATATTTCTCAATGATAGCACTGTGGTATATTGTTTCCTTTGGCTACTGTTAAAATATCAATACCCAGCGTGCCCCCCATTCTTCTGTATAACGTTTTTAAGCCGTTGCGGCATGAAACGAGCCTCACTGGTGGTATGTTTCGCCAGGCTTGCCGTATGTTACCTTGGTTTTCGTCCTCCCATTGTCTTAGGGATCGGATCTCTGTATGCAACTTCGTCAATGATGCTCCATAGGTTCTCAATGGGACTAAGATCAGGTGAATTTGCTGGCCATTCATCTTTTTCAATAAAATTCGGGAGGTTTTTTCTTGCATCACTGCTGGGTTGCTTTCGCAGTATGAGCTGGTGCGCCATCTTGTACGAAGGTCGTACTGCTTTTGTTCGTGAAAAGCTGTCATTTTATGGGCTCGTCTGCTGTTGATTGTCGGCTGAAAAGAGGCTTCACTTCCTTCTCAAGGATTTTTGTGATATAATACTCTGCCGTTACATTTTGGCCTTGCGGGATAAAATGTACGGAAGTCAGGCCGCGGCCTGTCATGCCACCCCAAACCATCCATTTGACGCTTCCTTTAACTTGTTACGATGGCGGAACCTGGATCTCCTGTGAGCCCCATACGATATCGTTTTTAGGGTTGGGGAGATGGAAAAGGTATTTAATTAGGGCACTCATCGCTAAAGAGAATGTTTCCCATTCATCTGTTTTTAACTTTACGGTATTTGCGAGCGAATGCCAAGCGAGCTTTCCACTGTTTGTTGCTCAAAAGTGGTAGCTTTTTTCGTCCCAAAGGTTTCCATCCTTTGCTGCAGATCCAGGCAGATCTTTGTTCTTCAGTTGTTTGCTGATTTTTCTGGTGGAACGGCCTCTTTTATACTTTGCATTTTCTATAATTTTCTTAGCGGTTCTGTCTAGGACTTCTTGGCTTGTCGGAAAAATCTAAAGAACTTGACCACTTCGCTACCCAGCTCTTGCTTTTTTGCAATATTTTAGCCGTTTCTCGCACAGATACTCCAGATGATCATAAAATTGCTGCATGTGCTCTTAAATAGACTGCTTTTTGGAATTTTTTAGGGATCATACTTGCAAATGATATCAAAACAATGAAAATCTAGTTTCTACTGAAAACAGACGAAAATGGCGGGAAAGTACAGAAACACACACGACACAGATTTGCACCTTTTGGCGGGAAAATATTTATTTCAACGATTTTCTTTATTCGACTTATATAATAGTTCTGAAAATCAATAAACAATAAGATTTGTTAATGCCTGTAAGAAAATGGACGAAAAAATACAAAATCTGGATGATGTATAGACTTTTAAAAATGTCCATGAACTTTTGAAACACCCTGTATATTAATTTACAGAGTTTCTTGAATAGTTTTTCTACATGTTCAGGACTAAAGCTGAATAAAACAAAAACATAATTTCTGTGGCTCGGCAGTAAAAAGAACTCCATAGACTCTCTTTCCGACCTAAATTTAAGTCAGAAACCAGTTAAAATTCTAGGTATTTATTTCACATACAACATTAAAAAGAGGAAGGAATATAACTTCGATAAGATAATTAAAGATACCAAAAAAATCCTTGCTGCGTGGAAATGGAGAAAACTTACTCTATACGGTCGAATCCAAATTATAAAAACGTTTGCAATTCCAAAAATAATGTACAGAGCTTCTCTTAGTCACATCGGTAAAGAAACCATCAAAGAAATTAATAGCCTCATTTACAATTTTATTTGGAATGGTAAAGATAAAATTAAAAGATTAGCACTTATTAACAGTTATGAGAATGGAGGTCTCAAGGCTCCCCACCTTGAATCCTTAATTCATATGATGCCCGATTTAGGGTGTTAGCTCTATTGTACATTGTACACATTCATTGTATTAGGTAAAATTATGTATTCTAATATATTCTATGGTATTGTATTCTATTGTATTGTCGTTCTTTTGTGCTCTAATATTCTATTGTTTTAACAAAAGAATAAGTGTTACCCCTAAATCGCGCATGGTATACCTTAATTGAAACCCAAAGAATACGTTACATTGATAGATTTCTGAACGAAGAAAATGTGAATGTTTGGAAGACGATCCTAAATTACCATCTTAGCAAGGTCGGAGCCTCTTTTACATTTTTACATTTTCTTTGATGAATGTATCAGAGCCTGGAGAAGTCAGAGCATGCAATCCTCACCTACCTCTAGATCCGAACTTCTCTCAGAAATACTTTGGAACAATCAGCACATTTGTATTGGTGGCAAATCGGTTTATAATGACAAGCTAGTTAAAATTGGAATTATAAAAATTGTTGACATAATACAAAACAGTGGAAGTTTATGCAAATGAACCATTTAAAAAACCGCTATCCTGCACTGAGTGCCTCAGATTATTTTCTTTTAAGAAGAATGTATAACGCCTTACCAGCACACTGGAAACGTATGTTGCGTTGTCGTAATATGGAAAACGTTTTAAATACACCACCAAATGAATCTCCCTTAAACCCAGGCACTTCAAAAAAATCGGTATCAAAGAAAACTTATTGGGATAAAGTTGACACTATCGCTCTCAAACCAACAGCGCAATTTAAATTTCAAGAACTATACCAAAACTTTGATTTTAGATGGAACGAAATATACACACGCCCTTACAATTTTTGTAAGGAGAACGACGAATCCCTCGAGCATTTACTGTACCGCTGTTCTCATGTTAGAGACTTTTGGCTATCTGTAAATAATTGGCTCAATACAATTCTTGAACCTTCTATTGAACACTTTAGTGAAACAGATATTATGTTTGGATATTGGAACAATAACAAAGAAATTATGTTAACAAATCATGTCATTTTATTAAGGAAACAACTTATTTACCAATGTAGGTGTAACGCCTTTATTCCTAATATTTCATTGCTGATTGCCAAACTCAAATATATTTTTAAAATTGAAGAACAGATTGCAAGAGCAAACGATATGCTTTTAAGCCATTACAAAAAGTGGGAGAGATTCTTACCTTTACGATAGAAATAATTAAATCTATCTTTTCTTATTTATTTATTTATCATTTTGTTTTTATTGTATGTGTTTTGCAACTACTTAGTTTGTATCCTGTGTTTCAAAATGTACTTTTTGTTGTAAAAGCGTAAAAAAAACCACCACTTTCTCGAACTCTCAAGGGAAACGAAAAACTGTTCGAGATAACGAGGGTGTTGTTAAATTTCGCAATGTTCCACAAAACTGATTAGTGGCGCTGAAACTCTTCTAATGTAAGAACTCTTCTGCCGCATGGTCGTCGATACACATACAGAATGAGGAAATGTCGTTTATGGCAGTTAGAAATTCGCTCTTGGTTGGTCGTTTCAATGGTTTTATTACATACCATCGTCATCCTCGACTACCATCATCCGCTTCTACAGTTCGACAAAATGGGATGTTAATTATAAGGTCTCTTTGAGGCCAAGGGGGTAGTGTAGTAGGCATGCCAGCTTCCAGATTTTTGCACAGGAATCTCATTAGCGTTTGGAATACATTAACTCCGTGACGTCATAAACTATTGTCTTGATCTCATGAATAAAATGCGGATGAATCTCATGAAAATTTGATGGTCTATTTTTAGGTTTACCAACCGCAGACTCATTTTTTATTCATATCAAAATCGCTGAACCGTTACGTAATCGCAGAAATTATCTATCGCAGACAGGCATTGTTCTTTCACACATTTGGCACACATTTTTAAATCACACTGAAGAAGGGCTCAGCCCGAAACGTTTGTGTTGTAAATGACATTGACACCTTTAAACCTTTTTACTTTAGGATTTAACCAGTGTCACGCATCACTGAAAACATTTGTTTTCTCCGTTTTAATTGTTCTTACACAATGGCGAATCCGAGATAGCCAGGGTCTACTGAATGTTATTTGTTTGAAATTTTATTCCCAGTTCCCTGCATACCTCCTCAGTACGTCACATACGATATACCGGGCATGTCAATGCTACTGGCCAAGTGGAAACCCGTCCCCGTACACTGCCGCAATGGAATAATCCGAGGCTACAGGGTGAGATACCAGCGAATGGATGGTGCCTCTCAGGTCAGGATTGAAAATACGACCGCGGATGTGTTGTACGCCTTTCTTTACGATATGGATATTTATGCTAACTACAGTATTGAAATAACCGCGTTCACAATGAAAGGTGAAGGTAACGCCACACGGGATCTAGCTTTACCGGACTCATTGGGTAAGTTAAAGGAACTGAATGTGGTATATATCTATTAGCAAAGAATGGCCGGCAACTTTAGGCAGTCAGCTAAAGAAAACGTTTTGCTAACTAATATTTTAGAGATGAAAATGAAAAAGGATTGTTGTTTTAAATCTCAGCTGAACAACCGAAGGCTGAGTTCGATAACCAGGAATCTATAGCTGACAAACATCGATAAAGAACTTTCGTCCCGGCAGAAAGTTTGGTCGTTCCTGATAGACTGAAACCTCCACTTGCCAACAAGACCGAAAACAAAACATCAGTATCCGGCGTATTTTCAACTCTAACATTTCAGTTCCAATGTTGTTTTTCGCTTGCGTGACCATTACAATATGTCAGAAACTTAAACTAAAAATAATCCAGCCATGCGCGTCTTAAGCGAAGACGAGGAAGTGTGTCAGAGTTTCTTAAGATCTCAAAATATTACAGCAATCCCAGGTGCTTACCATAGATGTTCATACAGGTCACGTCTACTTGTAAAACAGCCCTGCTGAGGTTTAATGAGAGATGCTTGGTGTTGCGGATGTCGTGATCACCAAATGACGTAAAACAAAAAGACTCAAAACACACTAGACAATATCGACATAATAAGAATAATGATACGAAGGGACTTATATAGCGCACATATCACATGTCTCATGATAATGAGATCGACGTCAGCTTACACAACACAATAGCTACCAACAATACCCACACCACAACGCACTAGCTACCAACAATACCCACACCACAACACACTAGCTACCAACAATACCCACACCACAACACAATAGCTAACCAACAATACCCACACCACCACACAATAGCTAACCAACAATACCCACACCACAACACAAGAGCTAACCAACAATACCCACACCACAACACAATAGCTAACCAACAATACCCACACCACAACACAATAGCTAACCAACAATACCCACACCACAACACAATAGCTAACCAACAATACCCACACCACCACACAATAGCTAACCAACAATACCCACACCACAACACAATAGCTAACCAACAATACCCACACCACAACACAATAGCTAACCAACAATACCCACACCACAACACAATAGCTAACCAACAATACCCACAACACAACACAATAGCTAACCAACAATACCCACACCACAACACAATAGCTAACCAACAATACCCACACCACAACACAGTAGCTAACCAAGAATAGTTCCGGTAACACCAACAAATTCTCAGTTCTATCACCGTGGTTAAATAAACATAATCGATTGATTGATTGATTGATTGATTGATGTATTCATTGATTCATTGATCGATCGATCGATTGATTGATTGATTATTGACGTTTACATAGGGACAAAAAGTACACCGATCAACGTAACAGCGCAAAATCACACATCGACCTCCTCCATAAACATCACTTGGGAACCGATTCAAGACGAGTTAATAGTTGAGAGAATGATGGGCTACCGCGTCTCCTACCGGGCAGTGAATATTGGGGACGAGGAAGTTGACGAGGAACAACCAACGTACAACCTTACATTTCGCAAGACAACTTTTCAGGCAGTTATCGAGGGACTAGACACTTACACTCGTTACAAGTTCTTTGTGTCCGGTTTTTCCCGTAGGGGGGATGGGCCTAGTGCAATCACCGCGGGAGGTATGGTAACGGAAATAATACTATTATAACAGTTTTGCTTTATAAAAATAAACCGTTTCGACTATACCAGGAGCCCAAATGGGCCTCCTGACTTTACTTAATTACATAACAGTTTTGATGTAAAATTAGGTATGAAACGTCTCGAAAACAACTAGTTCCATGTTTCCGTCACGTTTCAGAAATACGGAAACGTGCGATTTCATCCTGTGAAGATGCAAGAGGAAAAACAAAAAGTAATGAAAATGTAAGGGAGATTTACAAGCATTTATCACACGGAAAAACCTTGAAGCTGATGTTCTTTATGCGAGAGAACAATCAGTAGAAACCCAAAAACATTTTCGCCGTGTGTTACCATCATGGGGTCAATTCAATAAACCTTTTACAAGTGTAATTTACAAGTGTAACCATTGTTTCAGAGGTTCAAAACAACAGCTACACTTGTGAATTACACTTGTAAAAGTGTTATTGAATTGACCCCAGGATACTAAACCAGTTACCAGTTCATAAATTTAGGTGTCGTGAAGGCCTGTGAACTCCCTCTTTTCTGCCGCAAAACAGTTTGTTTCTGTTTCTGTGTAAATGTTAGCCGCACTTTACAGTGTAGTAATTCTAATTATCCTCTTTACCAGAAACATGTCGATGCCACAAACGTCTAACAACAAATTATCGTCTTTTCCCGCCCTACGTGGATCAGCTCGAGGTAACCGGTGATGGACACATCACTGTTGCTAACATGACAGGAATGCTGCCTGCGATTCTTAATGACCTTGTTATCACGTGCTGTAGCACGTGCGGTGCTCATGGAAAGTCGTATGTGGACTTCAAGTACAATGGCGCAAACGATACCGCTAAGCAGAATAGCGAGCAAGAGATGAAGGCTTTGATTGCGGATAGGAACGATCTCAGGTAGTAAATTTTTAAGAGACAATGTCACGTACATGTGTACGTATTTTAGCATGAATTTGTCAAATCCCAAATAACATATTTGTATCAGTAGAAGTCTAAGAATATTGATGATGATAAAGATAATGATGACGATGATAAAGATGATGATGACGATGATGATGATGATGATGACGATGATGACGATGATAATGATGATGACATGATGGCGATGATGACGAGGCGGAGATGGAGGAGGGGGAAAAGATACGGAGGATAAGATTCGTTAATTATCTACGCATATTATATTACTTATCAGACCATAAAATATGAACTATTTAATGGTCTCACAGTAACACACAACCTTTGATCAACAGTTTCCCGGTGTATGGTTGGAAATGGCAGGAACATTACTATAGTATTTACCGCTATATTCCATTGGTGGAGTCCCCGGGTGTAGCCTTTATCATAATTGAAGAGGAAAAAATTAGTCCGTCTGAACGCTTGGTAAGAGAAACCTTTGCAACGTGGCCGTACGTCATCATAACTACCCTATTCTCCGCTCTTGCTGGAATTGTTGTATGGATCTTGGTAAGCCTATGATAATCTTTTAGCCTTTGAATGCCACAAGCACTCATATTATTAATAAACAGGTTTTACCATTCATCAAATGAAGGTTGCTAAGCAGTACATTCCTGAAGTACAAGATTCCTGTAAAAGACATTGTAACAAGGTTGTTCTAACTTTTAAGCTATTCAGTGAGCACTTTGTAATGTCGTTTATTATGTTTAAAAAGGTGATTCAAAAGCTGAAGCGAACAGTACTTTTCTGCGTTGCTGTCCAGTATGCTTTACAAGGTGATTCAAATAGTTATTTTATGGATAAATTCTCTGTCTTCAGGATGCAAAAACTAACCCAGATGAGTTTCCTCGCTCATTCTGCAGTGGAGCATGGAATGGATTTTGGTGGGCGTTTATTTCTATCACAACCTTGGGGTGAGCGGCAAAGAAACAAGCATTTTAGTGTAGTACCCTCTTCATGTGTTCCAATATGTGGGTAGTCTTTTTTGTCACCCAGCTCGGTTTTCTTTCTTCTTTTCCAGGGAATATTATATAATCCCGTTCATGTGTCTGAAAAGCTGGGTGTTGCTTTGATTATATTGTCAATAAGAGAAGCAGAGCTGATAACAAAAGCAAAACACAGCATTATATATCCCCTCTTTGTTTTCCCGTCGTCATATTGTCCTCATCATAATAATAAATAAGAGTGCACAAAACGCTGAGAGTTTTAAGAAACTATTAACAACATTTTTAAATGTTGAACCAAATAAAATAAAATTGAGAACACTCTTTGATATAATCATACCTGGATTTGAATATTTCCCCGTTTCCCTTGGAAAACACACTGCGAGGAACAATAACGGCGGCAAAAATGAGCCATGGGCCGGAAGATCATGAGCATTTTATTTTCTTCCTCATCCGATCATGAATAACGCAACGTACCTAATGTAAATTTGCAAAAGAAAACTAAGTTTACCGTCTTGCTCCGTCATGGGCAAATCCCACTTAGCCTGAAAATCATAGTTATTTGTATTTGAAATAAATGGAATGTTACTCACACTGAGGTGAAAAATAGACATGTTATCAACCTGTTCTTCCGGGATATGTGATATATTTCCTTGTGTGGTGCCCTAGGGTTACGCCCTCGGGATATATCACATATCCCCTCGTTCCAGGTCACCTTACCTAGCCATGACATTAGAACATATTACGTCTATAAGTACCTAACAAACCACAATGGAACCATGCGACCAACCATTAATACGACAATCACGTTATCCCGTTAATATGACCGCTAGATATGTAATTATGATTGCAAATTTCCATTAAAAACTATTAGAATCTTCATTTCTGATTGGTTTGGTTTGGTTTATAGCGTTCTGCGGCAAGTACATGTAAAAGGAGTTTGTTTTTTAGACCGACACGCCCCCGTTAATACGATAACGTTTTTATTCCCGGTTCCACTGTACTGAAGGTTGGGGTAACTCTGAGGAAGACTAACATACAAACCTGTAGTTATGAGCAACAAAACGTGAGAGGCCTTAACATAACATAGCTAATAAATAAACCGAATGATGTAAATTTACATCGGCTTTAATGGCTTCGTTTTAACTCTAGATATGGCGATAAAGTGCCGCGTGCTAATGTCTCCAAGATCTTCGCCATCTTGTGGATTCTCATGGGACTCGTGATGATGGGAATACTGACCAGTGCTCTGACTTCTGCAGTGACCATGTTTGTGTTTAAATCCGACATCACTCTGTATGGCGCAAAGGTATATTATCAACCCCCCCCCCCCCTTGGGGGACAAGCATATAAATTAAAAGTGATTGGGGTAATTGTCGTACCTTTTAGTGGTTAAAATTGATGGTTTGGTACCGGTAAGGGTGTTTGAATCGAAAATTCATGACCACTGTAACCATAGCTCTTAGGGTGTTAGACCAAAAACCTAGTACACTAAGAGTGACAACGTTTCAAAAATAATTGGTACCTCTTAGAGGCAAACATTCTTGGAGCCACACACACAAAACCGATTTCTGGTACCATTTAGGGGTTGATATCACTCCCGTCACTTTTATATAGGAGTCCCCTCCAGAGACATCATTACACTTTAATATAACGAGCTATATAGCAACATAGCATAGGACGATCGTTTGTAACCTGATAACTTTACTGTTTACAGAGTGAGCATTGTTATGTTTGAGCCCGCAACGACGGTTTGTGTTTCAAACCGAAACATCGGGCACAATAAAAACACATATTTTAGGTTATTTTGTTCTTCTTGCTTTGTCTTTTCTCCGCCATAATGATCAGTTTGCCGTGTTGTTTTACATTTGTTCAACATTTTCTGCTGATTCAGTTCTTTGTCATGGTTTGCTAAAAACTCGATATAATCGATCTTGCTCCTCTTTAGTATCGTTAATATCGTTAGGTCCATCTAGTATTAGCAAACTAAGCTAAATTCAGAAGTGTAATCAGAAGTGTAATAAACTAAGAACTTGTTCTACGCATACCCCACTCTACCCAACAGTTACATAGAATAATGCTCTGTTTTGGGTTGGTTAGGGAACGTGACATTTGTTACTATAAGCGAATCAAGAGCTGGGCTGCATGCTACGAATATGTTCTTCTTAGATGTACTGTGTGACTTTATTGCATTTATATCATTTTCTTCGTTGTATTTCTTTCATTATTCACATTTTTCGCAGTGCTTCGTATTCGATGCCGGATTTAATGTTCAGTTCGTTAACAGTTTAACCGATTTAAAGGAGGCTGGCTTAAGAAATAAACTCAAAATCAACATTAGACGTGGACCTATATAGACAATTAAAAATTTTCTATATTTTTCCTCAGGTGGCGGCGATTCAAGACTCACCAGAATATCGACTAGCTGTCTCGAAAAATGCCAAAGTAAATAAAGGTATAGGCTCTTATATGCAGTAGTTTATGCCATTTAAGCGGTTATATTAAGTGCAACGTTTAAATCGCTTGACAGTGGGTTAATTATAGGCAATGTTTAGGCGATTTCAGTGCGAATTAATGGAACAAATAAACGATCACGCACAGAAGTTTGTTGGATAGCAACCAAGTGACGTTTTCAGCATGCTTACGACTCAGTCACGAAATGTCACGTGTCTTATGCATCACTCACTCCCTTCTTCCGCTGCTGCGCAACATTTTAATATCTCAATCAAATCGTCAAGAAATCTTGCCAAAAATCGCTGGCAGTTTACAAAATTTACTTAAAGAACAGACTGTCACGGGAATGTGCCAAAATAAGTTTTGTCTTTAAGCAGAAAACGAAAAATATTTGTCAAGTTTTGTGATAAATTACCCCAAAATATATCAAAACCGTTGATGAGTGTCTCTAGCCATAGACGGGTTGGGTCTGGATGAACTGCAACTATCAGGGTTACTTTTTTCAAGCTGTCACAATTTCGTTTCCAAAATAGGCTTGAACAGACCATGATTTCATTCTTCCTATTTCAAGAATTGGTTAATTACTTTGTCTTAGTGTTTTAGTATTATTTTGCAAATAAGTAACATATAAGGAAGGTATCGTAACATCCAGGTTTTGACCAAGAAAGGTCAAACACCTCGTGACACTACCCCTTAAAATGTACCCTGGCCATAGATGTACCATTTACGATGCTGTTTCGTCTTTCTCGCTCTATGTTCTTAAAATAAAATCTATAAACAATATACATGTAGATACAGTAATGACTGCGTTTTGTTAACTTTTTTAAGAGAAAAACTACACAACCTTTGTTGAAGTTTACGATGCTCTTATCAACGAGGAAGTACAAGGAATGTTGATTGACACTTACGAGGCAGGAAGCAAACGCGATCAATTCACAGACCCACGAATACGCGTTCGCACCATATTTGACTTCAAATCTACCTATGGGGTGGTTCTGGCAGGAAACTCCACCAAACTCATGAGCTGCTCAAAGAGTTACATGCAGTCACACAGGGCTGAGATGTTCCACCACATTGCAAAGTTTATATACTCCATTGAGGTATAAAAAAGTTGGTTGGCAGCCATTTACTATTTAATAAAATAAGAAAAATACTATCCCCGGTCATATCAATTGAAAATCATTCAGCATAACTCTAAGAGAAGAAACGTTTTTCGCGTTTCAATCAAGTTACAGAAAAAGAGCCGAAGGGGAGTGCTTCCACACACCGCTGTTTCGAGTAATCGAATACTTCCAAACTTTTCAGTGCTTTTTTTAACCGATTGATCACTGTCACTCTAGCACTGGAAAACTTGGACCATTTACAGACTTCATAAAATGTCTATAAATCTTGAATTTACAGACTTCGTACTTTCACCTGTTAAAAACAAAATCTCTGTAAATTCTTTTGACAGACATTTTATATAGTTTTGATGTCTTGTTCTTTATAAAATGTTTGTGAAATGTTTATAAATTCTAGGAGCTGTAATGAGATGAAAGACTTACAATTTACAGACTTTACAAAATCTGCCAACAATGTTTGTAAATCTGCTGTTTACAAAGATTTTATAATGCCTAGACTTGTAATATAAAATGTCTGTAAATGGCACTGGGTAATTTTAATGTTAATTCACATCTAATGACAAACGGGGAATTATAAAATCTCTGTAAGTTGACACAAACAAACATAATCTTTTTCCGAATCGTCTAAATAGAATATTTAAATCTACATCCGGTGTTCACTCACATAATCTAAGAAATTCAAAATACAACCTTTCCGTTCCTAGACCGAGTACTGAAGCAGGCAAACGAAGTTTTCAATATCGCGGTTCTGTTCTCTGGAACAGCTTGCCTTTGAGCGCTAAGATGTAGCCCACTCTTAGCTCTTTTAAATCATGCATTTACTTTCTATCTAATTTAATGATAGTTTTTAGTATAATTCCGTATACATAATGAATTTAGTCAGATAATTTAATGTAGTTAAGTAATTAATCTATTGTTATTTAAGGCTCGACGGAAGAGCATGTATTATGAATTGACAACGCGTAATATAAATAAAGTTTACCTACCTAACGGGACATAATAAAATCTCTGTAAATTGACGCAAACGGAGCACTACAAAATCTCTGTAAATTGGCACAAACGGGGCACTATAAAATCTCTGTAAATTGACGCAAACGGGGCATCATAAAATCTATGTAAATTGACCCAAACGGGGCACTATAAAATCTCTGTAAATTGACGCAAGCGGGGCATTATAAAATGTCTGTAAATTGACGCAAAAGAGGCAAAAGTAGAAAAGTAGATATTTTACTCGATATTTTGAGTTAGTTTACTTAAAATGTAACTTAAATATTTAATCCAACGTAGTGAGTTAAAACAACTCCTTAGTTTGAGAAAATCAAGTCAAAAGTCACTTTTACTCAAACATACGATTAAAAACTTACTCAGCGCAGTGAGTCAGTGCTTCTCACTCAAATTCAAAATATGAGTTCATTCTTAACCCAGTAAAGAGAGAGACCTTATGTGAGACCTTATGTGAGACCTTGCCTGGCTATGCCATGCTGATGAGTCCTAACTAGGACGAAACAGTTGTCCATGGCTGCCACTGCCCGGGTGATATGGCTGTGCGCATGCGTAAGGTACTGGCCAGGCCACGGCGTAGGTGTTCTAGTGTGTCACTTGCTTTTTTCGTTTTTTTTACTTCGAATTTACTGACACACCGATCGGCAAAAATGCTGATCCACCTCTCCATACGCATGCCGTGGGGGGACGGCCGTGCTGTCCCCAGCCAAAAGCTACCACATGTGTCGTGTGGAGCTGGCCCTTAAAGCGATGCTTGCATCCGCTTTGGCAGTAAAGTGGCGGGGTCGATGATCTTATGTGAGACCTTGCTTGGCTATGCCTCGCTGATGAGTCCTAACTAGGACGAAACAGCTGTCCATGGCTGCCACTGCCCTGGTGATATGGCTGTGCGCATGCGTAAGGTACTGGCCAGCCCCCAGGGTAGATGTTGCTTTTTGTCGTATTTTTCCAGTAAGGAGAGTTGAAAAAACTCTTTATTTTGAGTAAACAGGGGGTGCAACAGTCCGACATTTACTCAAACGTGAAAGCACACACATAAGAGATTGCGAGGGTCCTGAAGGGGTAAAATGGGAACTGAGATTGGCCTCTTTTTGCCCTTGGAAATGGGATTTGAGTCACTGGTACTGGGATTTGCTCGCTGGGGATGTTAAATAAAACGTCGAAATGGGAATGGGACATTTGTCTTTTACTCAAAATTTACAAGAAAAACATCAAGATTACATACATATTTTATGCGATCTTAGCGCAGAAAATGTGGTGTAATTTACAGACTTTTTACGAAGTTACAAAATCTCTGGGAATGTGCACGTTTACAGACTTCGTAATTTACAAAGGAAATGTAGACATTTTACAGAGATTTAACTAACTTTAGTGAAGTTTGTAAGTGGTTCAAGTTTTCCAGTGTAGTAGACAGATGAGACTGGTGGAAGTTTTAAACTGGCCTTATTTGCCTCCTTTTGCGTGGATGGTTTGTGTCCCATCCAACTGAGACTGTTTACAATACACTGAAGTTGTGATGAGCCCTCTTTCCTAATATATAATCAATTTGAACAGGAAGACCATGTTCCGGAAAACCAAGAAGTAGCCTCGGGCCTCTTTGACCCAGACAATAATATCTTCAGGTGCATCGTGTATTTCTGCGTTGCTCTTCTTTTCATGGCTGTTATACTGGGTCTGATTTGGGAGTACAGAAGAAAGCTGAGGGACCGTGAAGCTTCAATACTCGGTGAGTATAAAATACCAGTGAAGGACCCAGACATTGGTGGAGGGGAGGGGTGGGGAGGGAAGGGAAGGGGAGGAGAGTGGAGTGGAGGGGAGGGGAGGGAAGGGGGAGGAGTAGGGGAGGGAAGGGAAGGGAAAGGAAGGGAGGGGGAGGGAAGGGGTAGGGTAGGAGAGGGGAGGGAAGGGGAGGGGAGGGAAGGGAAGGGAAGGGGAGGGTAGGGGTAGGGTAGGAGAGGGGAGGGAAGGGAGGGAAGGGAAGGGGAGGGAAGGGAAGGCGAGGGGAGGGAAGGAGGGAGCCGACTGAAAATGGCTCCCAAATTGATAAAGATTTCGTTGAGTTTTATGTCGCCATTTCAGCAAGAACTAGAGCGGTTTTTTTATTGAGTTCGAATGTATTTCGCGGTTGCGTTGGTTTTGTATTGCTACGTTTTGTGATTGGCTAAGAATTATTGCGCTACTTTATCAACCAATCAGAACCAAAACCGATTGTTGCTGCAAGTATTTGCTTCGTGTTCTGATTAGTTTATTAGATTATCTGCGTCTGTTTTGATTAGCCAGACTGATTACTTTGGTTTTGGTTTTACATCACACAAGGGAAAACTACTCCAATCTACATGCGAAACTTTGTTTTATTTTGATGAAAGATAGCAGAATTTAAACCAAAAAAAAAATGCCAACCGCAATGTTCAGTTAATTTAAAACTACGAGTGTGTGTAGATCTAATCCCTGAATTTTGAAAACACAAAGACCGCTAATCACAAGGAAGACCGATAACACCTGCAGTTCAAAATTTAAACCTAACTACATTTTCCCATTTTTTTAAATGACTGAGGCTTTCCCATCCAACTAACTGCCCCTGGTTCTCCGAAGATGAGGTCTTCCGAAGGTGCTCCTGTATTTTCTTGCTTGGCTTATTACAAGAGATTATATGATCTAATCTCTAGCTTATTTATATTCTTCTATTTTCGTGTACTGCTACATGTACTCTCTAGAACATTTATGCCTCTATAATTATTGATGTCATGGACGTATTTTATTTTCCCAGAAAGCGACCCCAATGGAGTAAAGGCTAAAGAACTCTTTCAAGAAATGAAGACATTAGTGGAAGAATTTTGTTTTACCTTTAAAACAAAGTATCATCACTTGTCAAAGAAACACAGAGCTCAGTTGGAGAGCCTTGCTACTCAGCATTACGTTGACCGCAATCCTGACACAAAGAGCTCTTCTAATGCCTAGATTGCTAACAGTTTCTTGCTGGATTGTTGAGCAGGTGAACTTATCAAGCGAGGTAGCTTAGATCGTGCGATGGGGAAACCCGAGGGTGCCCCTATATAAAAATGACGGTGGTGATCGTTGGAATCTCGTTTTAATTTGTGGGTGTTTAGCTCAAATTTATTGTCACCCCTAAAAAAGGTACCAATTCTAAAACAACGTATGTCATGTTCTGCCATAATTTTCGACTCAACACCTTAAAAGGTATTGCGATAATTCTATCGGTAAACCTAGCGGTACCCTAAAAGGTACGACGATCACCCCCGTCATTTTATGTGGGCGTTCCCCCCTGGGGGAGGGGAGGGAGAAAGCACTTGAGCGAGCGAGTGAGCTGAGAGAGCTTCACGTAAGCATATCTTCCCTTGCACGCCATCGCACGCATGATTAGCTCATCCGATCGACTATCCAGAAAGCAACTGACACCAGTTTATCTAATGCCAAACAAGACAGACTATTTAACGAAATATATGGCAAAGTAATGGAGTCTCCCTAAAAGTCATCCAGAAATTACCATGGCGGGCATGGAACTCAATGCCGCTCCACTTCATAAGCTTTTATTACCCCTATTTTTAAGAGATATTTACAACAGATGTTGACACGATTGCAGTTTCTTTTCTGTTAGTTGAAACTTGTCAGTTTGCGTGGATGGTACCAAAAGGGAAAATAAACCTGGCACATGTTTAATCATATCCTGCACGTATTTCATTCGATTGTTTCACTTATCCTTTAGCTCATAATAAAACGTGAGCAAAAATAAAATTTGTTAACAGATACTGTGTGCTGCTCACCTGTTCGTTGAGTAAAACTCCTAACTTTAAAAGATAAAATTGAATAAATCATGATGCTCTTATTGGATTAATTTTTAGTTAGTTAATAATCAACTAAACTTGTATCCAGTCTGATGCGTCGAACCTAGCAGTCGGGGCTGTTACGCCACAAAATGTAATAATTGACGCAAAATGTAATAGCAACCCAAAATGTAAAAAAATGGACAATGGAAAAGAAACTGAATTATGTAGTACTCAGTTGATCGCCAGTTGTTGGCCATTTACCTCTTTGTCCGACATTTTCAACACTGAAAATTTCTGAGAGAATTAATGCAGAGTTATGGTGGTCAATAATGTTAAGTCAGAATTTCGTACCATGTGTTGTGTGGAGTGCCCGAAGGCTAGATCCTTTGAACTCTACTATTTCTACTATACATTAACGACTTACCGAATGGTAACCTTTCATCTGATACACGAATTTATTATATCTCTTAGTTAGTACTCGCGCTGTGATTGGTCAATTTAGCGGGCCGTATTTTTCAGTAAGGCCCGCTGAATTTGAGAGTCCCAGCATCGGCCTAGCATACGCTTACAAAAGTTGTTTTCTACATTAAAAATTATCCAGAGGAAACTTTTGAAGCTAAATGGGTTACCATGTCGGGTTACCAAAACTCTCTTTGATGAAATTAAGCTATAACTTTAGCAAAAAACTGATTAGCGGCGAATCAAAAAGCATTGACAATTTTCTCGAGTAAGCTTACATGCTTATTGTTTTGGTATTTAGTTTTTAGGCTGTATAAAGTTATAAAAACTCGAGTAACTCGGCAAATTCGTTTAACTCTAACAATTTAATTCAGCAATGACAAAAGGGTACCTTTCTTCGTAAGAAAACGTCTCTATGAAAAACATAAAGCTGCAAAACAACTTGAAACGGCTTCCATCGGCAAACTGTATCATGTTTGATCAAGTTCTTGTATGGTTATAAACTTAAGTTTAGAGTTATCGTTTGTGGCAGTGGCTTTAATAAGAACAAACTTGAAGCTACAGAATTACGCTAAAAGTGTACCTTGATTCCTCATCGAAATTATTTTTGTCCTTGCAGTGGATTCCATTGCTGCAGCTCACGCTGAAAATTTGTCAGGTGCGATTGAAATTCAAACTCATCCATGCACATAGTTGGGCATGAAGCCACTAAAGCACACAAAAAGCCAAAAACAACTTGCAGTCTTTGATGACGAGATATTTTCAGTGTCCTTGTAGAAGTTTGAGAGTTTCTTCGTTCACCGCTGTAGACCGAAATGCTACCACCACATTTTCTCGTTTGACAAACGCCAGAAACACGTTTGTTTTGGCGATTTTATCGCGGCGTTTTCGCTTCGCGCTTGGGCCATAAATCGAAGGGGAAAAACGCGGGTCGTAATTTATAGGTTTATTTGAAATTTTTAAAAAAATAGCAGCGTAACGTCACACATTTAAAAACAACATTAACGGTGCTGCATCGTTTACCTAAGTCATGAAAAATCTATTTCAAGTCCGCAGATCGGTTTTAATTTTCCATACTGAGTTTGAAGTCAAAGAATTAATTGAAAAGTAAACATAAAAATAACATCACGTGCCATTATAGTTTTAAATAGCTTCGATTTATTTGCAAAGAATGACATGATAAATAAATAAACTTACAAAACTAAACCTTCGTTATTAAAATTGTAACCAAGGTCCCTACAATTCTTATTTTTACAATGCCATTCAAAAATGTATTATTAATATTGATATTATTACTTATTTTTGTCGTTATGTAAATGATATAAATTACCAATGAAACGCTTGTTCAAAAACGATCTGTTCAAACATAACTAAATCGCGCGCTAAATTAATCACTCAACCCATTAACGGCCGTATCGGCTAAAACCGGCCCCATAGGACTCCACTGATTTAAAAAATTGCAACTTTCTCAATCGCTCAAACATTCTCTTAACTATCAGTTGCGAGCACTGACTAGAAAGTCCTTCAAATTGAGATACCCAATGAACACAACAACTTCAGCGATTTTTGCAGAATTTCAGCGTTTGAATTTGGACAAGAACAAAAATGACTTTTTTTTTTAATGTCATAGAAAAACAACAAAAATCACGTTTTTGCCTTCAGTTTTTTTATTGAAATCATCGTTGCAAACCCAAAAGTCAACTTTCACAGGAAAATTCAGTCCTAGTCTTAGCATAGAAGTGATTTTTTTGCTCTTATTCGTTGCCCGAACTGAGTTACAGCCCCTCGTTCTAGTGCATCCTGGCTTTGCCTCGATTTTCAACATCACGACCGCACTGCATGCTGGGAAATAGCCAGAACTTTTGACAGCGTTCGTTCTTCTCCCCACAGCCACTCCGACCTACCACCGAAATTCATCAGTAGTGGAGTCCCAAAGCTACTTCGTTTCGGAGCGGCCATTTTTCCAGTTCTACGAGCGACAAGCCAAATTCGAACGAAGTACATCACCTTACTCGCTTCTTTGAGAAAGTGGACTCTTAGCTACTTTCACGCTTAATGATGCTCATCAGGCAGCTACTAAAGATGAAAATTGGCTATAAACTTACCAAAAATCAAGTACAAACCATATTGAGCCGTTATCATAGCTCAACGAAGCAAACAGACTACGTCAGAATGACGTTTCTAGAAAGCTCGAGCCTTCAGTGTAGTTACGAAATCCTATGGATCGTTTATATACAGAAAATCACTCAAAAACATAAAATTCCCCGGTCGTCAATGGGTTAAGCATTCAATATTTTGTTATATATACGGTTAACTATTTTCTAATTACACTGTATGTGCAAGTTATTTATAACATAAAGAAAACATTTCAATTACATTGACTCTCTATAAATACGGGAAGCAAATTGGCTAGATTCGACTAAAACCACCAGCCAAAAATTGATGAAAACGGACTGATTTTACACACATACATTTACTAGAATTTCCTATTGTTTTAATCACCATTAATTATTTATTATTTTGTGTAGCTTTCCAAAGTGAAACTCGTTATTACTGGTTTTAAATAGTAAGATGAAAGCTTAGTAATTTCTATCAAACATACAAATTGGGTAGAAACTGTTCCAGGTGGACAAGCACTTTATTTCCCTTTAGCCTCCTTGACCAGACCAATTGTGCGCATGCTTAGTGAAGACTCGATACCGACTGATCCTGGAACAATTACAAGTGAGTTTCAAGTTCCACGGTTTTGCTGGTGCTAGGAAATGCGTCATCGTAATATGGCTCTTTCTCATCTACTAGACTGAAATCATAATAAGGAGTGTCAGCCGTCATCATCTCTTCCAATGTAGCTGTCAGTTCGGCGAATGACGGTCGTTCATCTGGATTCTCTTTCCAACAGTCCAGCATTAACGTGTATCTGTTAAGAGTGAATACCCTATTTTAAGTTTAAGTGCAAGCTTGCCAGGTTTCATTTAACGATTTTATGACTACCTGATGTGAAATGTTAACTCGATCGACTTATTTATCGAAACACTAGATAAACTTATTTTAATAAAAATCTTATGACTAATTTTTGTTTGCTTCGATACCAACGCTATAAATCTACCTATAAATCATTTTTTGGCAATTTTATAAGAGTGATAAAATGTCAGCTCCTATGACTTTATCCAGTCAACTCTCTCAAATAGGAGGCTCGATCCTGCAAGGCGGAAACTTCTCTAAGGCGGACATCAGCAGTTTACTGGTTCTGCCCGAATTTCAATTGTTTTTCTTTTTGTATGAGGCTAACGCCTCTCGAAGGCGAACAGATAGAACAGGTTCTAAGGGTGTCCAGCTTTGAGATAGTTCACTGTTCTCAGATGCAGTTCATGGCACGTCTTTCAAGGACCCCTAAAGGCCGAGAGAACCTCGTCTTCGGAACAGAGTTCTCTCCACGCCATTAATCTATATATCCCTATTTTGTACTATTTGAAGAAAAACCATTTAATTGGTATTTGGTTTAATTTCCCGGATACCAACAAGAACAATTGGTGGCCCATTTGTTAGTAACTTACATTTCATCATTACACGTGACGGGTTTTTCCATGCGATATCCCGACTTCAGAACATTTTGCAGCCTCCTGTTGCTTATTCCAGGATATGGAATGCCTCCTTAAAATATCAATTTCAAGATCAATGGCGAGTCATCAAAAAAAAACATTAAACGTTTATTTCTAAAGATAAAATTTGGCAACAGATCAGAACGAATGAAACCATATCAGGTAGAGGAGGGGTTGGACTATGAAGCTAGAAAAAACACAGAAAGCAATCCAAGCATTTCTAATATTTGACGCCTTTCAATACCTTATATTTACATATTTAGTATACTTATTTAGTAATAATGATAAATGCAAATAAATGAAATTTTTAAAGCGCATTTCGTATGAAAATATTCAAACGCGCCTTACATTTAATAAATATTTGGAATAGCGATTTAAATATTAGTCAAAGGAAAAGCAACATATGGTTGAAAAAAAAAACCTTACCCATCGTAGCCAACTCCCACAGCACCACTCCGAAGGACCATCTAAAGCACAAGTTATCAGGAATCAAATAATACTTTAATACCAATAGCAAGTATTTTGAGAACGGAAAGTGTTAGTATGTTACGTAAGTAAATATTTGTAATGTATTAATGGCTCTTTCAAGATTGACGGAAGGCAACGATTGCCCGCTACAAAGTGTCCCAAGAGTTCATGTCCCTATTTTAAAGGCGCTTATCTCCTTAATGTTTTGATAAATGTGACTCATTTGTAATGTCAAAAATTTCAAACAAAATATCTCATTTTGCAAGTTGTAAAAATACGATACTCATCCCAGAAGCCCCCCTGCCTAAACGATACCTTGCAATATCTTAGATATTGGGAGGATCTTCAGAAGAAAACACTGTTTGCTGGGTGGTGATACGCAACAAACCTACATACCATTATGAGTTATGACATCATAGCTATACATATGCTATGCGACAAAAGAGACATATCACATTCACACGCTTACACATCATTCTTATAAGTGAAAATTCCGCTCTGCAGCGCCTCCGGTGCGGTCCATTTGATCGGCAGTTTTTTCACGTTCGTCACCTCGTATATCTCACCCTCACTGGTGTGACGTAGCAAACCGAAATCAGCAATCTTCACCGTTCTGTCTTCACCAAGAAGAACATTACGGGCTGCCAAATCACGATGGACAAATCCTTTGCTGGCCAAGTAATCCTGACGGAATTAGATAAGAAAAAACATTTTAAAAGTAACCTGGCACCTATTACAAATGGCTTTTTGTACATTATACATTTTTCAAATGTCCTGTTTGCATTTACATAAAGGGAAAGTTCGTACACGAGGGGTTTTATATGTTTGAATGGGCGTGTGTGGTTCTTTGTAGGGTAGCATATATTTGAGAATTGTGGTGGGCATTATTATGGGGCTGATAATTCTTTGAAGAGACTTAATGATATGAGTAATGAGCTTATAGCTGGATATATATATATATATATATATATATATATATATGTTGTAGTTCAAATTTTTCTTTGGTTTAAAAATTTTCAAACCAGTTTAGTTTGTATTTTCCTTTGTCTCAGATTCATTATCATATTCTGAGACAAAGGTAAACAAAAATCAAACTGGTTTGAAATTTTTTAAACCAAAGAAAAAATTGAACCGCAACATATATATATATATATATATATATATATATACACACATATATATATACACTGATTTTCAAAAACATAGCTACTTGAGAAACATATATCTTTATATATATACCTTTTGTATTCCTATCAAAAACGTCACCTATATTTGATAGGAATACAAAAGGTATATATATATATAGATATATATTTGTCAAGTAGCTATGTTTTTGAAAATCAGTGGGTAAAGTGACGCGATCCTAATTGCAGAATTTGTGTTAATGTCTCCCAAGAGCTTTCCACTATGAAGCCATAAATGTGTTGTTTGCGTTTGTGTAAGTGTGGTTGTCTCAGTGGCCTAGTGGTTAAGGCATCTGTCCGGTCATCAGGAGACCCGGGTTCAACTCCCGGCTGAGGCACTTTTCCACTCATAATCTTTGTTGTGAAAAGTTCTGTTCTCACTTTAACTGTCTATGTATATATTTCAGAAATCGCTGTGAATCGCCTTCCTAACGAGAATAGGTTGGTGATCCAAAGATTATGAGGCAATTAGTTGTCCATATCTCCCTTCCCACACTAATTTGTATATATATATAAATGAGTGTAATGAAAAACGATAGGGCGAACTTCTTACTGGTCCTGACTGGTTTTATAACGTTTCGGCCTTCTTCAGAAATTACTAAGAATTAAAAACTAAAAACTATGTACAATGATTAAGTTATACAAGTTGTGACTTATATACGTTAAGCTACGAAAACAAAAGAAAACGAGGTTACGTAACATAACAAAAGAACTAAATTACAAGGAAAATTTAACGCTAAAAATAAAAAACATGATGTGATAAAAAACTTTATTAAAAATTGAAACAGAGAAATAGTGACTCGCGCTAACAAAAACAATTACAACATGAGAAGAATAGTTAACAAATAAACGTACGAAATATGCGAGGAATCTAACATTACAAACTCCCTATCGAAGGCCCCCGAATAATCATATAGGTCACTGTCGGAATGACAGGACCAGCACGTCTTACCAAGTGCCCCCGACAGAACGTTCGAACAAAAAGCAACTACAAACAATACAAAGAATAAAACAAAGAAAAGAAAAAGACAATCCCATTTTTGCAAGATACGTGCGTTAATTATTATAGTTAATTCGGTGTTTTGATCTAAATTCACGTCTCTTGTTAAGGCCATGCGGATTGAGCGTAAACAATTGGGTTGTCCAATAAGCCCCCCTAGTGAGCAACAATTGGTCAAGGTGAAGTGCTTTTTGAAATGATCTAATTTGTTCGATAAGAATAAAGCTAATTTGTGAAATGTCATGTTCAGAACTATTAAAATGTACCGCCAATTCACAAGTTCTCCTATTATTAAGCATGCTAGATTTGTGGTTTCTGAATCGGACTTTAAATTCGGTGGATGTAGAACCAACATACTGCAAATTGCATTTATTACAGGTGGCCAAATAAATCACATTTTTAGACGAACATGACAAACCTTGGCGAATAGAATAATAACGACCTGTGCCAGAACGTTTAACTCTGGAATTTCGAATTTTGAAGTAAAAATCATTGATGATCTTGATAAATTTGAAAGACGCATCCGACTTGCAGTGTTCCACCATGACAAGGACACGGATGATACCCGTAAGGACGACAACTTTCCTACCATCCGCTCCACAAGCAATTGGATGCCTCCCAAATCTAACTTTCCTGAAGTTGAACTTTTCATCAACAATGTCAGAAAAGACATCCTAGAGCCACAGAACTTGAGAAAACCAAGAGACAATCTCACTAAAGAGGGAAGGTTAGCGTTACGTAGTTTAAAATCTAGTGAAAACGTAATTAGAATTCAAGATAAAGGTTCTAGGTTTGTCATTCTCAGTCAACAAGAGTATCAAGACAAAATGTTAGGACAACTTAATAATAATTTGCATTACGATAGGATAGATTCTGATCCCACACTCGATCATTTTGAAGAAATCAAGAATTGGGGGCGTAAGTGGTTTTCTGAAGAGCAGATCAGTCAAGATATTGCCACGTGGGTTGTTAATTTGGAGCCAAAACCGGGGGTAGCGTTTGGGAATGTTAAAACACACAAGAAAGAAAACCCACTCCGTCTCATTACATCTTGCTGTGGCACTGCAATCGAACGACTTTCTGCCTTCACAGAATTCTACCTCAAACCACTATCGCAAAGTCTTCCATCTTTTGTTAAGGATTCTACAGATTTTATCAACAAAATAGAAGCTCTGAACGCAAAGGGTCCGCTTCCTATGGGTTCTTTGCTTGTATCGTGGGATGTAGTATCAATGTTTCCGAACATTGATAACAATTTAGGTATTACCGCCGTAAGAAAAGCCCTCGATTCTAGACCTAACAAATTTCCATCTACTGATTGTATTGTTGAAGCTGTTGAAATCTGTCTTCGAATCAACAATTGCCAATTTTTCGGACAAAACTTCGTTCAAAAACATGGTACTGCCATGGGGCCTAAAAATGCCTGTAGCTATGCTGATTTAGCGATGGGTACCATTGATGAGAAAGCTAAATTTGGGGGTAGTCTGAAACCTTTACTTTGGTGGAGATATAGGGATGATATTTTTGACGTTTGGACCCAAAGTTTACCCAAATTGTTTGAATTCACTGATTACATAAATTCTTTGTACCCCACTATTAAATTTGAACTAGTACATTCTCATAGTTTTTTGCACGTTTTGGATCTTACATTGCACCTTCGGGATGGAATCATTATTACGGATGTATATGCCAAACCTACGGATAGTCACCTTTACTTGCCATTTTCTAGTTCACATCCGTCGCATTGCAAAAGAGCAATTCCATATGGGGTAGCTTTAAGAATTAAGCGCAATTGTTCTACTGACGAATTTTTGCAAAATAGATGTGATGAATATAAGGGTTACTTAAAATCTCAAAATTATCCTGTGGACCTAGTGAACAAACAGTTCGACAAGGCTCTTAGTCTTCCAAGATCAGAACTTTTAAACAAAAAAATTAAATCTGACAAGAAAGTCTTTCCTCTGGTTCTTGATTACAATCCAATTTTGCCCGACATCCCAAACGTCATTAGGAAGCACCTTCATTTATAACATTCCTCACCTCTTATAAATGAAATTTTTCCAGCTAAATCTATTTTTCCAGCTTATCGCCGAACCAAAAATCTCAAAGAAATTTTAGCACCATCTAAATTTCGGTCTGCTACGGACGTAAATTTTAATGAAGAAGAGAGGGGTTGCTTTAAATGTGGCAAAAGATGCGACCTTTGTAAAAGATTTTTACTTCAAGATTCGAAATTCCAGAGTTCTGCCACAGGTCGTTATTGTTCTATTCGCCAAGGTTTGTCATGTTCGTCTAAAGATGTGATTTATTTGGCCACCTGTAATAAATGCAATTTGCAGTATGTTGGTTCTACATCCACCGAATTTAAAGCCCGATTCAGAAACCAAAAATCTAGCATGCTTAATAATAGGAGAACTTGTGAATTGGCGGTACATTTTAATAGTTCTGAACATGACATTTCACAAATTAGCTTTATTTTTATCGAACAAATTAGATCATTTCAAAATGCACTTCACCTTGACCAATTGTTGCTCACTAGGGAGGCTTATTGGACAACCCAATTGTTTACGCTCAATCCGCATGGCCTTAACAAAAGACGTGAATTTAGATCAAAACACCGAATTAACTATAATAATTAGCGCACGTAACTTGCAAAAATGGGATTGTCTTTTTCTTTTCTTTGTTTTATTCTTTGTATTGTTTGTAGTTGTTTTTTGTTCGAACGTTCTGTCGGGGGCACTTGGTAAGACGTGCTGGTCCTGTCATTCCGACAGTGACCTATATGATTATTCGGGGGCCCTCGATAGGGAGTTTGTAATGTTAGATTCCTCGCATATTTCGTACGTTTATTTGTTAACTATTCTTCTCATGTTGTAATTGTTTTTGTTAGCGTTAGTCACTATTTCTCTGTTTCAATTTTTAATTAAGGTTTTTATCGCATCATGTTTTTTATTTTTAGCGTTAAATTTTCCTTGTAATTTAGTTCTTTTGTTATGTTACGTAACCTCGTTTTCTTTTGTTTTTGTAGCTTAACGTATATAAGTCACACCTTGTATAACTTAATCATTGTACATAGTTTTTAGTTTTTAGTTTTTAATTCTTAGTAATTTCTGAAGAAGGCCTGTAGTGTTTTGATAACACGGATTTAACCAGATTCAACTAACAAATATACGGATTGAACCAGATTCACTAGTGCACGCCATCTGCTCACATTTAATAACAACAATCCCTTGCGTCCGCATAATTACATCAGCATAATTACCACAATCTCTCCTCTTTTCAAATAAATTGTTCAATGTCCATTTCTTAATAAAACAATAACGTATACTTTGCGACATACTAAATGATAACTAGATCAACGATAAATGTTCCAGTGTCCAAGACTTAAGATAACACAAATATAACAACTTCATAACAGTGACATGGCCTCGATAAATGGCCGCTGCTTAATATATACAAGTCTTAACCGAGTTCATAATCTTTAAACTTCTCCGGTTGACGACTGCGTCTGGGTCTCAACGAATAAGGTTGAACAAGATCTTTCTGTTCCACATCCTGACTAACTCTTAGGTCTTCTGCTACTGTCTCTTTAGAACTACTAGCTGACAAGTGGTCTGGTTTTTCCTCTTCATATTTTTGTAGATGAGTGACATTTCTTTTGTAGAGTACACCAGCAGGAGACTTAATTTCCACATGACTTCCTTTCTTGCTGATCACCTCATAGGGTGTAGTTTCAAATGACGGTGACAGTTTATTAGACTTGGTCTTCTGGAGGAGGACTTTGTCGCCTTCTTTAAGGTTAGACTCTTGGGCACCTCTTGAACTGTCAGCATAATCTTTGCCAATGATTCCTTCAGAGCTTTGAATGCTTCGCGCTGATCAGTATCCCATTTGAATGCAACACCTTTTCGTGTCAGTTGTCGGAGTGGTTCTGCGACTGTGGCCAGGTTTGGAATGAATTTTGCGCTAAAATTCACAATTCCCATAAAACTTCTCACTTCTGCAACAGACTCGGGTTCTCTGGCATTGACGACTGCTTCAACTTTGGCTTCTGTCGGTCCAATACCACGTGTAGACAACAGGTATCCCATGAATTCTAATTGGGGCATTCGGAACTTGCATTTCTCACGATTCAAAGTCAAACCTCTCTGCTGCAATCTTTCTAACAGCTTCTCGAGCCTCTCATCATGTTGTTGGTCATCTTTAGCATGAAGAATGATATCATCAGATATGTTACGCACTCCTTCGCATCCATGCAGAACTTGCTGTATCGCATGCTGATAGATTTCAGGAGCGGATGTTATGCCAAACATTAATCTCTTGTAACGATACAGTCCAACATGTGTCGTAAATGTTGTGATGTCACGTGACTCTTCACTCAGCTCTAGTTGATGATAACCCCACTTGAGGTCTAACTTAGTGAATACACTGCTTTGGGTCATGTCTTGGAGGACTTCATCCACAGTAGGGATTGGATGTCTTTCCCTGACAATAGCCTCATTTGCCCTGCGCATGTCAACGCACAATCGAATCTCGCCAGAAGGTTTGGGAACTACTACTATCGGGCTGACCCAGGGTGTTGGTCCCTCGACTTTCTCAATGATGTCCATCTGTTCTAACTCATGCAATTTGCTCTCGACTTTCTCTCTGAGACTAAATGGTACCCGCCTAGGATGCTGAGCCACAGGAGTAACTTCTTTATTGACATGGATGTTAACTTGATAATCGGTTAGCTTGCCTACTCCTTCAAAAGATGCTTTATACTTATCAACAATGTCTGATGTACTTACAGCATTGATTTGAGGTCCCAGTCTAAGTACATCCAGTTCTATGGCTGTCTTCCTGCCCATGATCGGTCTTCCTTTATTGCTTATGACAATAAATTCTGCAGACGCTTCCTTTCCAGCTAGGTTCACACATGCTTTAGACTTTCCGAGAATGTTCAGTGGTTCTGAAGTTCCATAAGGATACAATTTCTGACTTGTTTTCTCTGATTTGCATTTTATGTGTTTCTGTTTCAAGTGTTCCCATGTAGTCTGGTCAATGATGTTGCACGATGATCCTGAATCGATTAGAACTCCATTGAGTATTACACCTCCCACTTGTAGATCAACAGTCTCTGATCCACTTCCGTCAGCTGATCCAACAGCAAAAGCATAATCATCATCTTCTACACAATTTACTTTTCTCCGTCCACCTTGTTTTCCACCTTGTTTCTCACCTTGTTTTTTCTTCGGGTCTTGTTTACTTTTTGTTTTGCACACCGAGGCAAAATGTCCCATGATGTGACACTTTGAACAGGTTTGAGATCTGGCCGGACAATGCTTGTCACGTGCAAAATGGCCGCTTTGCCCACATCGATAACATTTCAAACCACTCTTCTGCTCACCTTTGTCATTTCCTCTGGATTTCTGGTCTTCTTTAACAGCATTGACAGTCGTACCAGCATGACCTTCGATTTGTTGCGCTTGTGTTTGTGACAACTCCAAGGATCGAGCAGTTTTCTGCGCTTCGGTCAGTGTTAGTTCCTGTCCTTTTTCCAGAAGTTTTCGCCGAAGCTCTGTGGACTTGCATTTGTCGATAATTTGATCTCGTATTTGCTCATTCTTCGAAGCGCCAAATTCACAATTCGCAGCTTGATTACTGAGCCTTACAACAAACTGATCGACCGTTTCGTTTTCTTCTTGCTTCATTTGGCGAAAGATGTGACGCTCGTACGGCACGTTCACTTGTGGTGTAAAATATGCATCGAGTGTTCGCAGTGCAGCTTTGTAAACATCGTCTTCTGTCCCTGTAGGTGCACCTGGATCTGTTAGGGTTTCAAAAATGTCTTGAACTTCCATTCCTGCACAATGTAAGAGTAGTGCTCGTTTCCGTGCAGCTGCTGTGATTCCACGACCATCGACATAAAATTGAAATGCTTTTCTCCAGCGCCGCCATCTTGGCCCAACGCTCGTGCTATCTCCTCGACAATCGAATGGCTGTATTCCGCGAGACTCGTCGTTTGTCGCCATAACTTTCTTTCAAAGAGACGGTCCCGACACGTTTTATCCTCGTCGCCAATTGTAGTGTTTTGATAACACGGATTTAACCAGATTCAACTAACAAATATACGGATTGAACCAGATTCACTAGTGCACGCCATCTGCTCACATTTAATAACAACAATCCCTTGCGTCCGCATAATTACATCAGCATAATTACCACAAGGCCGAAGGCCGAAACGTTATAAAACCAGTCAGGACCAGTAAGAAGTTCGCCCTATCGTGTTTCATTACACTCATCTACACGTACAAATTCACGTGGTGGCGTCGTATCCTTGGATCCTTCTGCTGAAGAGTTCACCGTTTGTGTAAACCTTTTTACTCAGGCTATGTATATATATATATATATATATATATATATAGATTTGTAGAGATGGATTACTTGGTCGAAGACATTTATTCACTGCTACTCAGAGTTTCATGCTTCTTACGAAGCAATCATCAGGCAACTGCCTATATATATATATATATATATATATATATTGCTTTTGTTGTACTTTGCAAATACAAAAAAATGTACGTTTATAAATCTCTTAACGTAGCGACAAAGACATCAAGTAATGCTTACGGTAATGAAACACATGACAGTCAAACCTAAGCTACCATGAAACATACTCAACGAAATTAAAAAGGACACAAGATCAGAGACTGGAGGACAACATAAAAAAACTGGTATATGAAAGGGTTGGGGGACGGGGTTAAAGAAGGGGATATTTACATGTAGATTTGTTTGTGCTTATCATAGATTGTGATATCTCCTTTCCTTGCAAATCTTACTTACCATTCCCTGAGCAATCTGCCACGCAAAACAAAGGAGATCGTTTGAAGAAATATCACGATCATCATCTTCATCGTTATCACATCTTTCTTCCTCTTGCTCGATAGTGATCTTCACGTCTGTAGTTCCCAGAGGCTCGGAAATAGGCAGCTCTTTTCCTCTCGAGTCATGGCCGCGTATGCTGGAAGGTACCGCCAAGGTCGACATAACAGGCTGATTTATCCCTTCGTTTTCTTTTTTGCCAGTTGATATATTTACATCTAGATTTTTTGTTTTCGCTTTGTCGTCTTTCAACCTTTCTATTTCCTTTTGCTTTTCCTTTTCATCGTCCTCCTTCTCTTCGTTACCGATAGTGTCGTTCATTCGGCTATTTATCTCTGCTGTCTCAAGGCTGCTGAACCGATGAGTGGTACCTTCATCTGCTGTAACGATATTCGGCACAGCATCTTTGTGAACTTCTTGCATTCCTTCCCCGTCTCCAATTGTTGAGCACTGAGGTACGATGTTAAGTGGGTGGGTATTGTTGGTTTCAAAGCTTATCTTATCAATTTCTTTCTTTTGCGTGGAGGCATTCCTTTTCCCTTCGTCTTCGCTTTGTTCTGCCAAGCCCTCTTTGTTAACGTCACCTTCGGGCCCTTTTTTTCCTTGTTTTTTATCTTCTGCATTTGTTTCTTCCATTTTAACGTTTTCCACGTTTTCATAGGTATTATCTTGCTTATTGATATCCTCAGAAGTCATTTTCGAGCTTCCAAGATCAGCAACCAGGTTCTCAATTGAAGGGTGTGTCAGCTCTTCAAAAATTCCTGTATCCATATTGTTTTTTATCGTTAGCTGCAATCAATTTGAAAGAGACATTAGTGAAAGTAATCATATTGGCCAAATACGGCTGCTTGACATTATGCACGAATTTAGAGGAATATTGTGCATATAAGGCCATTCTAAAGAGGAAATATCAATGATATAGCATGTCTGTTAGTATGATACGTTTTTCAACCAAATACTGACCTGTTGTCTTTTGTTTCTAAGCCACTGAAGAAGATCCCCATGTGGGACATATTCCATGATTAACATGATGGGCTCTGACTTGATCCAGTAGCCGAGCATACTTAGAACATTCCGATGAGATCCGATCTCCTTCATGAGGTCAATTTCCTGAAGAAACTGCCGTTTGCCCTCCTCTCCGGCTCTTTCTGAAAATCAGAAAATATATAATTATATAAACATGTCACAAGCATCCACTCGTCCAGTCTTTCATAAAAAATTATATAAATTTAACACAACCAATACTTTTTTGTCTGACACCTATATTTCGACCACATTTAGTGGTCTTCTTCAGGATGACTAAAACACCGTTAACGTATTACACTTTTAAAATTGCTAAGGCGTCTGATGTCAAGGAAACGCGTGCGCACCAAAACAACTGACTGTTATTTTGAAACTGTAACGGAAACGTATTGCGTTGCATTACAATAAAAACGACAAAAAATCTTCATAGGCGTGCGCTCGCTCGTCTTCTTGTTTTGAGCATAAAATCAATCATTGTCATTCATTAAGCCCATGCGGTATCAAAGTTCCTAATCTGTAGATCCACTGTCCTTCCTTGTCACGCAGCTCCCTCTCACATTTGATCCAGTCTATCAGTTGAATGCTCATGTGTTCCAATCTTGAGCATTCAACTGATAGACTGGGTCAAATGTCGAGGGTTAAACAGCTATTTATCAGTGAAATGTGTGCTGGAACAGTAACCCATCTGTATGTCCCAATAATCTTTTGCTCACCAATTAAAAGTTTTATGGCAACAATTCGTCCTTCATTGGTGTCCACTCTTTGTTCCCTGGGTTTGAAGAATACTTCAGCTTTGGGTAATTCCTTCAGGACTCCTTTATGAACTGTTCCAAAAGCACCCCGACCGAGTACCTCCATCATAGTTACCCGCTCGGGCTGTACTTCCCGTAACAGTAAGGGGACGATTTCAGACTTGGATCTAAATAAAATTCATATCTAATGAATAAATGCTCGTTTACAATCACACGGTTTCTACCACTGCAATCTTCTCGCCTTCTTGATTTGTTCACTGGCTCGTACACATGCACGGCTTTGCCCCTTGCATATAAACCTTAACCAAGCAAAACCTAATGGAAGCATAAAAGCGCGCAGGTTACAATGACAAAAATATCTTGTTTGCCAGTCAAAACTGTAAGCCAAGCTGTGGATGTGAAAAGACTGACAGCCACTGGGACATTAGGCATCATTTAATACGTTCATTTATGAATATTTAGTATTAATACCATTGTTTACTAAATTTAAACAAGAAGTTCCAGTATAAAAGGGGCCTGGCCTGGTCATTCTCACCTTCAGTTGTCAATCAATCACTAAAGTATTAACAACTGACAATCTTGGTTTGATGAGATAATGATAAGGATAACGTTGTTTTTAAACGTTTTATTATTATTGTATGTAGTAGTCCACGGCTCACTGGTAGAGCATTTTTAAATGAAAGTGATCCCGTGTTTTTTTAAATAAAGATGATGATGATGATTATTATTATTATTATTATTATTGAAGTAATATATCAAACGCGAGAAAGACTGTTTCATCGCGATACCCAAACAGGCGAGAAGTGGCCGAGTTTTTTCAACACACTTGAGAAGGTGTTTGCATTGGATACCTGATGAAACACTCTTTCGATTGTTTGATATAGCTTCTCAAACTGATCATTAGAGTCCGACCCACCCAGTTTGCATTGCGCGCTTCTCTTATTGTTATGATACGGCTCTATTCCATATTAGGGCAAGCATATCACCTCTTGCACGAGTGAATTTCTCATCTACAATACAGTATGGACTTTCGAGGGCCCTGAAAATGGCGGATGAACCAACGTAGGCGCGCAATGCAAACTGGGTGGGTCAGATTCTTTAAATGTGGAGAAAACGAAGGAATAAAATCGCCAAAATCTATGCAAATTAAGACCGGGTATCCAAACACATCATTAAACATCATTAAACTATAAATGAGTTTTAGAAGCAAATTTTATTTGCATTCTCGTCCCCAATGCCGCTTGGCCCTCTTAACCGCCGCAGCCTGAGTACGAGGACCAAGGGGTTCTGGGGACGCAGGATTTATTGGCTAGTACATCTCCAAACAATAAAATCTAAAACGGAAGTAAAAATATATATATATATAGATTAAGTCACACTGCCGGGAAATCGAGTTAGTGATCTTTTTTTGCAGAATTCGGTCAAAAAATCGCTTCGAGCTTGCATTTAAAGGTATTGGCTTGGGACGCTTACACTTGAGAATCACAATGTTGACTTCTTAACGACAAAGACTGCGCGTTTTTAATTGCTAGAGTTTGTTAATTAGAGCAACAAGTTCGATCGAGGATTTCTTAGGCTGGACGTAAACAACATGGCCAAGAAAACTTCACCGTCCCACCAGGGATTATCAATTTCAGCCAGTGTCCGGAGAAACTATCGTCTTATTTGATCAAGCAGCAGTTCACGACGAGTAAAAAGCAGCTGGATCACGGGTCTGGTTTACTAACTGTGGCATGTGCATTTATAAATTTCAAAGGTACTGAATTATTCCTGCCAAAATCCACATTTCGTGGTAATATTTACCACCCTTCTTGAATTCCAGTATATTACGTCTAGCTGTTCATTTATGGGTATTATATCTGGTTTCACGATTTCATTACATTCCTGTATAAACGATCGTGTACTACACTGCATTTTATCAGATTTGAAAATATATTTTTGAGATAACATTCCTTAACCATCAGTGATGGACTGTCTTGCGACCCTTTAATTCCGCTGTAGACACTGTATTATTACCGAAGGTGAAATAAACGTTATGGTGGTTCACTTCATTTTTCTATTTAATTTGTTGTTTTTATAACAAAGTGTATCCATACATTGCAATTTGTTATTGTTTATTTTTTATGAAAAATATAATTTCGGCAGTTGTCATATTCAATGGTTTCACACTAGGGCTTTGAATGTGAATGAGTATAATGCACATACTTGAACCCTACATTGTGACCAAAGGAAATCCATTGCAAGTACTCTTTCCTCAGTTTTCTTGGCTTTCCTTCCACATCAATCCCAGTAAACTGACTGCCTGTGACGGGCTAACGGAATGCTGATCAATACATGTATGTGGTGCAGTTATCCTCCAACTTGCTTTCTAATACATAAACTGTCTGTGTGGGCCATGTATGTATATATATGTGTGTTTGGGAAATAAGTTTGAAATATCCTTGTTTGGTAATAAGGACAAGATAGCTGTTGGTTTAACAACTAGTCTTGCTTTTTCTAGGAACAAAATAAAGCTGAACCTTTTTTACATGGTGCTTTATGCATCCAGCACACTAAGCATTTATGAACTGTAATAGTTTCTACATTGACAATCTGTGAAACTGCAAAAAGCTAGCACGGTTGCTGCTGATAATAATGGATGCTGTCCATGCCTGGCCCAAATTCAGGTCATGAGGCTTACATATATACTAATCTCACACTGGCACCAATAAAGACATGCTGTACAAGGAAGTTATCTGAATTATAATATGCAAGTTCACTCTGAAACATTTGGCTGATTATGACAGTGGCATATATCTACATCATGTGGCACAGGAATAGATAGATTCCAGTTCCTGTACATGTTAGGCTGATTTTAGAACGCATGCTAAAAGTTGGCTTTCGTTCACATACAAACTTTTACTGGCAGGATTTATGAGGATGAAATATTAACAGAGTTTTTCAAAAATTGATTTTCAAGTCTGAAGATGATGATGGATCTTGTTATCTGTTTTGAAAGCCCATTATCTCTGCAGAGTGCAGATATGGAGTTTTCTGGAAAGGGAGAATCTGTTGAGCGAAGTCAGTGCATGTACAAAAGAACCAAGAAGACAGATGCGGGAGCTCAATCAGTCTTCTTGTCTTTTGCATCTGCACTCATCTTGTTTTATGAATCCCCTAATCCCTCTGAGCTGATGTGGAGACGAGCTAAAGCCCCCCCCCCCCCCCCCCCCCCCCCCAAAAAAAAAAAAAAAAAATATATATATATATATATATAATCCAAGAAGGAAAATCACTCAACTTTGATGACCATAAATTTAATACAAACTTGTTTCGTAGGTGTTGCCACCCACTCCTCAGTTAAACTTACAATGATTGATCCCTTGTTTGACTACGTTATTTATATGTATGATTTCGCAAGACGCACACTCTACCTAACCGTTAAAAAACCGTTAAAAATATGCGCGCGCCTAAAGAATACATGCGCGCGCACTACTTGCTTCGGTAGAACTTATTCTAGGGTGTGTTTTAAAATATATTTACGTCTGTGTCTACACGTTGAAATAAGCTCGTTTCTCCTATTAAGCGAAGCCATTTGCGGTTTAGTTATTATCAAATGTTTTTCTGCAATACACAGATTGCATCGTTTCGTTTGATTCGAATATGCCTTGGCTTTTGCTAGAATTTTCCAGGTGATGTTATATTCCTGTTTTCGGTCCTTTAACTGCCATAAATATTTACTTAATTCTGTATCGTTCTTTCTATTTTCATTGTTAAATGACGCCTTATGGTTACGCCATCTAGTTTTAAATTCGTTAGCTGTTAAACCTATATAGGTCTCTGCACTTTCTTGCGTCTTGACTGTAGCTTGATAAACTATTTCTTTAGTTAGACTTTCTCCGTTCAATGGGCACTCTTCTTTCTTTCTACAACTACACTTCCTTTCAACATTATCTATACTACCTTGCTGTTCTGCCTTTTTCAGAGTGATCTTGTTGTGTCCATCTATGATTTGTTTAACATTAGGCATACAACTATAGCTTAGCTTAAGTGTGTTCCTGTTAAATATTTTCCTTAATACATGGCCGCTCGGAAAGCATTTATCTATTAACTTAAAGAACTCTTTACCTACATTAGTTTGAACATTCTTACTATATGGCGGGTTAAACCATATCACATTCCTTCTTCGTGTACGCTGTTGTGTTATATATATATATATATATATATATAATAAACTGGTTTAAGGCTTCAGAGGTAGTTCATCGTTTTATTACTACAGCTCTGTTTCGTATGGCCACAAGATGACCACACTCATCAGGCAATGTCAATGCTCCTCTAAGAGTTAAGCGCTCTCTGAAATACATTCAAATCAAGTTCAAGAATATATATATATATATATATATATATATATATATATATATATATGTTTACAGAACTAGAGAACATCTTCTTTGACTTTTGGTCTACTTGTAGATCTCCCTTGACCTTTGCAGTAACAGTGGAAATGCTCTCCTCTGAGCAAAACAGTCATGTAGATGCTAAGAGTGATTTTATTAACCCTTTCACTCCCAAGAGTGCCAAACAGCAAAATTAAAGAAAAAATCCCAAATTTCGTTTTGTAAAATACTAAAAAAAAAATAGTACCACGCAAAAGTGCTGGCGAAGAGGTTTCATTTGAATGGTCACACCATAGGATTTCATCGACAGACTCAAAAGTTAGTAGAACTACACTGCATATCTCCATAATTGAACATCCTAATGTCCTAAGGCGCTTTACTATAAACAAACTATAAATACCAGATTACTTAATTAAAAGCTTTCGTAAAGAGAAACGTTTTTAAATTAGATTTAAAATTATTCACAGAGATACTAGTTCTAATATGAATTGGTAAAGAATTGATTTCCAAAGTTTAGGCGCACAGACAGAAAAGGCTCTATCTCCATACGACTTAAGATAGCCACAACACATATGCATTTCAACATTTCATAAGACATCACTTCTCTTTATTTTTCTTCCCTGTTCAGTCTTTGATGAATTCAAAATGTCTCGTCAAACTGGTATAAAAGGGAAATATTGTACAAGTTTGAAATGTCTAAAAGATTTCATTAGTGAAGTCAAAGATTTGTGTGTTAAAATACCATTCAAATTGATATTTGGCTGTAAATAACATCTAATAAATAACATGTCATGGTCAGCCCTTGTACACAAATATATCTCAGTCAGTATCTCAGTGCACTATACTCCATTGAAATCCACATTTACGTTTGAAATAGATTCCTGGAATAGCCCAGAAATTTCGAAATGTGGTCTTAAATTGTCAACAATACCTTGAATTCCGGTTTCTTGTAGTTCAATATGTATTTAAAAAAAAAAAAACGATTTCACGCTTGAATTTTCTAAAGTCTTTTTTCGCCTTCAAAATACGCGCTTTTCAGCCTAAAAAGTGTCCCGGAAACTGGGATCTAGTTTATCCCACGCGACGCAATTATGACGTCAGTACGTGGACATCGGCCATGTGCGAGTTCTACAACAAATGTTGACCCCAAATCCTCAATGTTGAGCGATTTGAAGGATTCGTCGACGTAGGAATTGACTGAAAGCTACATGGAAAAAGAAGAGAAATCAGGAGAAGAAATGTAGGTTGTTATTGGCGAGATCGAACGAATAATACGAAGAAGAACCGGTCGCTTGCTCTGGGTGTTCATGTAAACAGTGCTGGAAAACCTTTGCAGGCGCCCTCGAGGTTTTTGTTTTCAAAAGACATACCACTACTACTCGTTTTTGATGGCTCAATCGAAACAATATGCTGAATTCCGTACTGAGAAACACAACAGTCTTGTTTTCGTGGCTCAGGGATAAAAATGGAAAGCCACACCGGCAATGAGGAGCGAGTAAATATGGGTGAGTAACAACAATATAAAATGAATACAGATCTCTAAAACACTGTTACATTTGAACCATTAGCTAGAAATACATTTGTATTTTATGAAATAAATTAACCCATTACTCTGTACTAAAATATAAGCTTTGTCTCAAATTTGCATTTCACAAACTCATAGATCACTATTTTCCCTAAGTAAATTTCCTGTTGTTGTTGAAAAAAAAACATTAACAATCACTATAAAAGTATACACAAAGGTGGCTTGCAGCTTGCAAGCGGTAGAGCGACGGAAGATCTAACCGGAGGTCGTGGGTTCGAATCCCACCGAGGTCAAAGATTTTTTTCTTTCCCTCGTGTGGTCCCTCATTTCCTTACTAGGGCTAACGCTCAGTACAGGGAAATTTATGGGTTTACCTAAGCACTATAATTTACACACAGAGTTAATTCTCTGATTCCTTGTTTGTATCACCAGTGCTACGTGGCTCAACATTTATTTGTACCCTTCACATTCTCATTGCCACGAATTACCACCTTATTACCCACGATCTGCTCCCGTACGGCCTCGTGGCTCAAGCGGTAGAGCGACGGAAGATCTAATCCGGAGGTCGTGGGTTCGAATCCCACCGAGGTCAAAGATTTTTTTCTTTCCCTCGTGTGGTCCCTCATTTCCTTACCATTTATTTGTACCCTTCTATATTTAAGAAGGTTTTCGATTTAAATCAAAACCTAAACGCTAGGCTGGGAGTATAAACACGATGCATGCTCTTTGTGTTTTTTATTATTTTAAGGCTGAACCAGACCCAACATGATTAAACCAGAAAGAATCCTCATAATTCAACACCGCACCTTCGCTTAAATTATTTCATTTCCAAGCGGGCTTCTTCGTTTGTGGATCCTGCGTGAGATAACGATCAAAGTGTGCATGCCAAGTCGCTGCGAGTCGAGCTACAAAGAAGCAGTGTGGCATGTGGTTGCTCTCCGCATGATTCGAAGAAGTCTGTACGGTTTTGCTGAAGAAATCGAACTCAGTTTACTGTACACCTGTCGGATGGGAAGAAAAGTAATGCACTGTTTGGTCCGGAGTTATGAATTACCTGGGCAATTTGTCTTTTTAGGCGCTCAAACCAAGCAATTTTTCTCCCGCCTTTCGGTCTTTCCTCTCTTTCGACCATGTTTGTTTTCAATGTAGTGTACACGCATTTACGTCACAGGGCAAGTCACGTGGCGTTTTGGCCGCGCGATGGCCGGGACACTTTTTTTTGGCTAAAAGCGCGTATTTTGAAGGCGAAAAAAAGGCTTTTTAGAAATTTCATGCACTTTAAAAGCTTGAAGTCGCTTTTTATATATATTGAACTACAAGAAATCAAAGAAAAAAATTTCATGTTTCATATACTCTTTAACGATAACATCTGACTACTCCTCGCGAAAAGATAAACGTTCAACTTCTGAAATAAGACAGCCGGAATCCTGCTTTTTCTTACACCGTGTTCTTTATATTGCAGGCACGTCCGCCATTTTGAAAAAACAAGTCTAAGTCTGCGCAGAACAACCGGAAGTCTTAGATTCAAGGACTTTGAAACCTGCGTCCCCAGAGCCCCTTGGCCATCGTACTCAGTCTCCGGCGGTTAAGAAGGCCAAGCGGCTCTGGGGACGAGAATGATTTTTTAATTATTTATAGAACGCTCTTGTCAACCACGTTTTATGACTGAGGAGGTGCCATCCCTTTTTATATTCGAACTTCGTGTTTAAATCCATGTCGCTCAGACGGATATGCATAGTACATTATTTATGATTTCTTTTTTATCGGTTGTACCATCACATGGCTGTGGAGGCAAATGGCATTTGAAGTACATGTAAATGTGAAATGTGAAAAGCTGTGGAGGTACTATATATTGACATTAAAATATTCTTTCATACCTTTTTGGGATACGATCTATCTTTCGGTAGATAATAGTCCCTATGATTACCGCAGCAATAAGAGCAACAACAATTCCAGCATTTATGCCAGCTATCTTTGTGATATCATATTCACCGAAAGTGATGCCACGTTGTTCAGTCGTTTTAACTGAAAGATAACAAAATAATATATTTTCACAGTCACATGGACTAAACAGTATCACTTTATTACACTATAATGCGTTATGCTCTGACGGTCTGTTTCGTCCCACTGTTTACATCCGACTTTTCCCCATGAAATCTTAGAAAGACTGAATTTACTTACCAAGATTTAACACTGATAGCTATGGGAAGCATTCCCTTAGATACTTAGGGCCGAAAATATGGAACATGTGGCCTGACAATTTGAGATATTTAAACAGCAGATCCGTAATATGGACAGTCCGGGATGGTTATCAAATTTGATACCAAAACAAACCATTAGCCAATCGCTGCTCAAATGTGAGTTCACGTGACATGTTATCGAAGCAAGGACGTTTATTCTAATATGGCGGCCAAAGGCTGAACCCGACAGATTTATTGAAACGCTTTTTATCTTTTTTATCGACTGAAATTTGATTGCACATTAAATTGTAGAATGAGAAAGGAACAAACTTGTCTATGTTGAAAATTTTGAATATAAAAGTATTTTCCAGTGGTTATTTTCGAAAATTATTTCCCAAAGCTTTATTTTTTTCTTTGAGGTGTTTCAAGCGCCTGTATACTCAAACAACAAATGAAAGTACTAGACAAGGATATTCTATAACAAAGCGTTTATTCATAGTTTAACATCATTCTAAACACTATTTCTCCTTACTGACAACCAATTTTTTTTGCTTATTAAAACTGTCAACAGATAACTTCTTGTTGTTATCGCAAGCAATGGCTGTGGGATTTACAACACTTCAGATTCAATATTGGAACGTTACCAGATCTGCTCATATCCTACTATTAGAAACCTTGCCCAAACAAATGATGGCAATAAAATATTCTTTCAATCAAAATGTTTCCCTTTTTTTGATATTTAATTCAGGGAATGTGAATAATAATAACAATACAATTTATTCCACTTGTTAAAAGAGTGATCCAAATTTAATTTCTTATTGTATATGATCAAAAAGTCAAATGCCCCATATCTACCCAAGTTCCCTACCCCGTGAGCTAAAAATTGACATTTAACAATACCCCTTCCTGAAGATTAGCCCTCTTATACAATAACCTCCTAAAATCCCTTGAGTTATTCAGAATTTTAATTTTGGGATTCAATGGGTCAAGTCAAACATTCCCTTATGTTCTTTATAATTCTTTGTTCCCTCTTTGATCAGATTCCAGTCTAATTTTTGTACACCCACTTTTACTATTTACAGCGGTCTTACCCAAAGCGGTATAAAGGAGTCGCCACAAGGAATAAATTATCACTTCGAGAAAGAAGTTGTCCGGTGCAACTAGCCATGGCTGAACAAGCACAGCAAAATCAAGTTCCCCAAGTTCCACAACTTCAAGTTCCTCAAGCGCAGCAGCCTGCTCCCGTTGCTTAAGAGAACGTTAACCCGCCTGCTGCTCCTGGCGCTCCCCAAGAGGTAATTTTCTTGCCTTTTCTTTATTCCCGTTCCTGTGGTTTCTTCCTTCGCCCGCGTGTCATTTATTTCATCGTCATCCGTCTCTGGCTTATTGTATTGTTTATGGCTCCAGGGCAGAAGTTGTTTACGGCATTTTGGTATTTTCCTGACTCTGTCGAGCGTTTTGTTAGTTCCAGGGACGAAAATTGCTAAATTGCTCGTTCCCCTGGTATTGTATTGTTTGTGGCTCCAGAGCAGAAATTGTTTACGGCATTTTGGCATTTTCCTGACTCTGTTGAGCGTTTTCTTAGTTACAGGGACGCAAATTGCTAAATTACTCGTTCCCTGGTATTGTATTGTTTGTGGCTCCAGAGCAGAAATTGTTTACGGCATTTTGGCGTTTTCCTGACTCTGTCCAGCGTTTTCTTAAGTTGCAGGGACGCAAATTGTTAAATTACTCGTTCCCTGGTATTGTATTGTTTGTGGCTCCAGAGCAGAAGTTAATTACGGCATTTTGGTATTTTCCTGACTCTGTCGAGCGTTTCGTTAGTTCCACGGACGCAAATTTGCTATTACTCGTTCCCTGGTATTGTATTGCTTGTGGCTCCAGAGCAGAAGTTGTTTACGGCATTTTGGTATTTTCCTGACTCTGTCGAGCGTTTTTTCTTAGTTACAGCGACGCAATTTGCCTAATTACTTGTTCCCTGGTATTCCATGTATTGTTTGTGGCTCCAGAGCAGAAGTTTTTTTAAAAGTCTTTTGTTTCCTGACTCTGTTGAGCGTTTTGCATGTTAGTTACAGGGACGCAATCCCTGATATTGTTTTGTTTGTGGCTCCAGAGCAGAAGTGTTTATTACGGTTTGTTGGTTACATATACTCGTATCTGTTTTATCTTGCTTACTGGTAAATTATTTATCTGTTTTCCGCTATATTTGTTCGTTTCCTGCTGCCTACTTGTTTTCGGCTATTTATTTAATTGCTTTCTGTTTTGTTCAATGTTTGGCGCCTCTAGCCCCATGGCTTAAGTTTGTTTTGCGGGAATTTTCTATTTCAATCCTATGTCTGGGTGTTATTTCGTTGTCAGGCAGTATCCTGGTTGTGCAAGTATATTTTGTGTTAATGCAGTTAAAGTTGTTTTTTATTATAGGTTATAATTCTCACTATATTTTTGCCTATGCGTATTTTGTTTTGTCTCGATTTTATTTCTTCTCCGTTTTGCTTCTCGTTTTGTTTTATTGTGTCATGCTGCGTCTATGGATTTATTTGTTGTATGGCCGTTTTTGTTTCCTGGCCTTGTTTAAGGTTTTAATTATCACGTTTTGGCTTATTCTATTCAGCCTCTATTGTTCTTTGCCCCTTGTTTTTAGCCCCTTTTTTCACCGCTGCTCGTTAGAATTTGTTTTATGCATGCGCACATCCTTTTGCACCCCCTTTTATTCTGTATTTGCATATATCCTTGTTCCCTTTGCTTCAAGCCTATTTTCCTTTACGCGTGTTTATGTTTCGCCTTCCTTTATTCCCTTACTCTTGCAATGACTGTTTGGAACGGGAATCTTATTCCCTCTCGGATTACCGGGGCTCCAAGCTGTCATTCCCTGAGTCCCGTCGCGCTTGCCCCTTTTACCCTCTCACACGCCTTTTCTTTTGTCTTTCCCTTGTAGCCTCCCATTAAGCGCCTTCGAGTCGGTCATTTTTTCCATTCCATACTGGGAGATGTCGGATGATTTCAACCCTATTAGCCATTCTGCTCCCCACCTGCGTTGGGTTGATTATAGGGGTATGCCTTTAGACGTGACTCAGGGAATGACAGAGCCCTGCAACAAGCATATTTCTCCAGCTTTCCTTAAAGAAGTCCTTCACGGCTCCTCTAGCGTCCTCTCCCCCAAAACGTCCCCTACCCCAGTAATAGGCGTGTTTCGGAATGGAGCAGGACTTCGTGTTAGCCCCCCCCCCCCCCCCCCCCCCCCCCAATCGCTTGTTTTAGTCTGGGGTATGTTATACTTTAGTGTGGGTGTTTTTAGATTGGGGTCCTTAGTTTAGTCTCCTTTGTGTTACGGGTGTCCGTTTGCATCCTTTTCTGTGGCCGCCAGTCCTCCATATCTCAAAGGAGTACAGGTAAGACCGGTGTAAATAGGATACTATTTGAAGCTTGAATCCTAGTGTGATAACCCAAGCATAAGCACATAGCACATGGAAAACAAATGAAAACCAGTGAGAGATAAGCATATACACCTAATCCATGTGCTAATATATTCTTGTCCTTATTTAACAAGTTGAATCAGGCCTTACTATGCTCGTTAACCGGATCAATTGGCAAACTTGAACATTAAAAACTAAACTACATTGTAATGTCAGTGTTGTTCCAGAAAATATCCATACCCACCCCAAGGACGGCTATTGGAAATTCCGAGCGGGAAGGGGTCGCAAAAGCCAAAACTTTAAAAGGAAAGTATGAAGCTAAACTGGAATTTCCAGACAGATGGGGGTTAAAACCAATAAACCAATAAACCAATAAACTCTCATTTCACACTACCATCAATTACATGTAAAATGGTAATGTTGACAACTAACATACAACTGAAACCAGAAACAAATGAAAGACTTTTTTTTCTGCGACATCCTCTCAGGCAATTGACAGCCGCATAGTGGTTGTGCTTTGAACTTCAGACCAGGTTTATAATTGTTATTGAAGAGCACAGTCCTTCTCACTGCTCTGATAAATCATTGTCGTCATATTGATCTTTCTCAAATAAAATTTCATCAGTGTCCACATTCTGTTTGAGTTCTTCACAAACTTCATGGAAGAAAGAGATCAGGATTTATTTTTTCAAAGAGGACTGTTTCCTCTTAAGTTCATGCATCTTAGTTTGGAGCACAACCTTGGGGTTGGGGTTTCCTAAGAAATACCTGTAATAAACTAGTAGTTTCTTATAGAAAGTGAATTGCTGCGAAGATGTGACTTATGACTTTTATTTATGGAGCCATTTTCACATTAGTGCCGTAAATCCCAAAGCAAAGTAATTACTTTGTTTAGACCCGGATTAGAGCAGCGCGTCCGTCATGTTTTTTTTTCCAGCAGTTTGAAAGTCACAATTTACTCATAATGCATGGATATTCCAAAATCTATTAAAATGGTATTATATCCTTAAAGCTTTCTCAAATTATATTTTATAGCGGTAGCACAGAAATTTGCGAATTTGGCCATCGCGAATTATTTTCATTTAAAATTTGTAAACAAACCAAACGGACGGTCATGTCACGAAACAACTGGGACGTGACTAGAAATTTAAAAAACTGTCACAGTTGATACGCAGAGTGTTGAGCCCTTTCAGTTGCTGGCCAAAAAGGCTGATATAAAAGTTAGATTGTTGTGATTAGTGTCATTACTTGTAGTTTCTGTGTTCAGCTTCACTACACGATCGGAAGATGCAGTTTTGTTGGCTCTTACTTGGAACATGTTCCTTATTTTTCGACGACAGGAAGTACAGTTTCCCGACGCTTTCTATAAAAGTTCTGATAAACATTTTTGGCAACATCTTTATATTTTCATTTACCAAGGAAATCGGTTTGTATTGTGGAATCCATTTGTATTGCGGAATCCATCATGGCGGCAAGGCCGTTCTCTTCAATCCCGTTCCAGGCCGTTTTGAATGCACGAAATCGGGGCATTTTGCACGACAAAGTTCGGACAAACATTTTTTTGCCTCAGGACTTTGGTATCCAGCAATCGTGTGTTCGTGATGTCATCATGTCCTTTCGAAATAGTCTGCTGCGAAGCTGGTGCTTCGCAGCAATTATATTGAAACAAAATTAGATTTACAAAGATAAATAATATCAAAACCATTATTTGAAAAATGTACAAATATAGATTAAGAAATACTGAAGAAAAAAAAATACAGACAAGAAAATGTAGTTTTAATATGTAGTTGTATCAATGTCAAAAACTCATTAAGGTTGCCACGCAACTTGTTCTTGCAAAACTACTGGCAAAACCCACTAAAATGCTCATTAAGATATTTAGATAATCCTACAATAAACTCACATCTCACTATTTTTACATCGATTAGTCTTGTCTCCGTGGTTTGCCACTGTAACATGTTAATCCTTCCTTTATCAAATCTAATCGAGGAGACAAACATTTGCTCACCCTGTGACTTGTCCCCTCAATTCAAACTGCTGTGGTTTGAGTGTTGATGGTTCCCTTGTGTAAACACAGAAGGGGACTTGTTATAGGAACTCTTGTGCCAACAAGAGATTCCAAAAACAGGATTTAACAGAGGATTGAATTCCAATGGGTTGCTTTTGTCAGATGTTATCAGGACTACCATTAAGCTTTGATATACCAGCTACACAAGGAAAGTTGGTGATCAAATACTCAAGATAGCCTCTCATGGCTGTTGTCTTGTTCATGTAGTTATTTTCAAACTGTGAGTAGCCGGCCATCAACACTGCAGTTGTCAGTCACAACAGCCAATTGCCGGCTTCTAATAACAGCTCTGTGTTACTGAATAGATGTTGCTCAGAGATCATTTAATGTAGGTGAAAACAGCATACCCCTCTCTTCGAAGCTTGATTCTCCATACAAGCACTTCTTCCTTGAAGTCATACCTCTTTCATGAGACGGCAGCATCTTGCTTTGAATCAAGTAGAGTATCACCAATATGCGAGCCAGCGAGTCATGCTGCGAGCTAGCGAGTCACACGAGCCATGGTTGCGAGCCATGCGAGCCAGTTAAATAATGCCTTGGAGGTTGCGAAAAACAAAAAGCAACGCGGCACGCAATACACAATACACATACACAGAAAAGCTTGAAAAACTGTTGCTTTGGAAAAATTGTGACATTAGTAAATTAATAGTTTCATTATTTCCCGCAGACGAGACCCTGCTTCAACTTTTTGACTTGACAGAGCAAAATGAACGGTAAGGTTTTCTTGTTGCTGCTAGCGTGAAATTCATTTACTTTCCCTGATAGATCCGAGCTTTTGTAACGGCACATTCTAGTTTGTAAGCCACACTCGCGCTGACCACGCGGACGTTAGTAAAATTGGACGTGCTCACAAGAAAAAGTAGGTGTCACCAGATTTTATATTCACGTCAGCATTCAATCATTCTCCTGTTTAAACGGCCTAAATTTTCAGATAGCACGTAGCTCTCAAAAACCTCTATTTCCATTGGCCTTGTAAAAGACAGCTGCTATTGCTTTTAATGATAGGGACATTGTTTAGGTCATTCATCCATTGTTTGATGAGCCAATAAAACGGCTCATTCTAAGAGCTGCGTGGATCCCCTTAATTTTAGCTTCATGCCACTTTAAAGTTTTGAAAATTTTAGGTGGCACCCTACTTTTTTTAACTTTGCAAAACCTTTTTATCTCAACATGCCGAGTACAATTCGATAATAAAAAAAATGGGGGTCACTGAGCTCGTTTTTACTTCAGCGCTAGATTAAATCTAAAAGGAGCCATGTCACGGCGATTTTGCTGTTTGTGTTCGAAATTAAGCATTTCCTCATTTATGAAATGCTCTTGGAACACCTAGAAGAAAACATAATATGATTCCTTGAAGGGACAACAAACCATAATCAACCGACATATGAGAACTTGAAAAAAACTGGCAATATTTTTCAAGTTGCAATATACTGAAAGCACGCTTTCTCGTCGTGCGAACAGTGAACAGTGAAGAAGGGGAACAACAGGACTGGGAACGAGTATTTGTGTTTTCGCGTGCCTCGCACGAATGCCTCGCATGACTCGCTGGCTCGCAGCCATGGTTCGCATGACTCGCTGGCTCGCTGGCTCGCATCCTCAATCATGTATCCCAATGAAGGACAAGAGGCACTGTCGTACCTGGGAGAATGAATGATCAGTTAACTAAAATATTCACTACATTTATATAGTAAGCGGTGGAGCTACGCTATTGGTGGAAATTTGGTGACGTGAAAAACAAATGTAAATTAGTTGAATGAAAAGCGTTCGTTGATTCCGTGGGGTTTGAGAGTGCCGATTTGAAAGATGATTTTTTTTCTAGGTTTTTACGGCTTTCTGTGTTACCCTGGTGTAGGGAAAGGCCGCAGATTGTCATGTGTTGTTTAGAATGGTTAGTAAGATTAAAATGGCGCGCGACTGGTTTGGATGCGTCTTTGTCATTTTTTTCAACGTCTCGGAGATGTTCACGAAAACGGTCGCCCAGTCTCCTCCCTGTTTCGCCAATGTATATCTTTTTGCAAAAAGTACATGTTATGTAGTAGATAACATTTACGCAGGTGCATGTAAAACGATCGATCAGTGATTTTAATAGATCGTTTGGGTCCTGTTATTTTGTCCGCGTTGTGAATGAAAGGACAAGTGTTACATCGTGTGCGTGTACATTTAAAAGATCCCGGTTCATCGTCAGATTTCAGTGCGCTCGTAACTAGAAAGTTGCCTATGTAACTAGAACGTTGTCCCGTTTGAATGAAATTAGTGGGGGTTGTGAAAAAATTCTGCCAGTTTCGGGGTCGTTTTGGAGTAATTTGAAATTTTTTAAAATGATACTTTTGACTGTGTTGTTGTGTGGGTGGAAAGTGAGGGTGAATGGAATTCTCTCGTTCTCTTCCTTCTGTGGCGTTTGTAGTGCCGATTGTCTGTCGATCTGTTGTGCACGTTGTTGGCCCGTATTAACAACAGAATCAGGGTACCCACGTTTCTTGAAAAAACTGGCACATTTCTTCTGATTTGTTGGAAAAATCAGAGTCATCACTACATAGACGTACGTCGAAGTCTGAGAAATTGAGAATACGGAATGGCGTTTTTTAACGTGCGATGGATGTGAGGATGAATGTAACAGATAACTGTGGGAATCTGTAGGTTTGTAGTGCACACTTGTGGATAAACTGTTACCGTTGATTGAAATATTAATGTCAAGAAAAGCGACTGAGGTTTCGGAAATTTCCCAGGTATATTTGAGACCTATTAAAATCTATTAAGATCTATTAAAATCACTGATCGTTTTACATGCACCTCCGTAAATACTGCATAACATGCACTTTTTGCAAAAAGATATACATCGGCGAAACAGGGAGGAGACTGGGCGACCGTTTACGTGAACATCTCCGAGACGTTGAAAAAAATGACAAAGACGCATCCAAACCAGTCGCGCGCCATTTTAATCTTACTAACCATTCTAAACAACACATGACAATCTGCGGCCTTTCCCTATACCAGGGTAACACAGAAAGCCGTAAAAACCTAGAACAAAAAATCATCTTTCAAATCGGCACTCTCAAACCCCACGGAATCAACGAACGCTTTTCATTCAACTAATTTACATTTGTTTTTCACGTCACCAAATTTCCACCAATAGCGTAGCTCCACCGCTTACTATATAAAACCACACATTACCCACAATTCCTTGATTCGCTCCGACGAAGGGCTAGCGCTCGAAACGTCAGCTATTTGAATCTTTTTACGGTGGTCAATTTACCTTATCGACTCAGTCGATAAAACTAAATTCTCGTGTTTCATCCCCCCACCGACGCAGCACCACAGTTTCTCTAGAAACTAACCCCATTCACTAGTAACTTACAACTCCCTTTGAATGAGATGTGCATTCATTGTAGGGTTATCTAAATTAGTGGGTTTTGCCAGCAGTTTTGCAGGCACAACATTATTCCACTCAGATTTTCAATCAAACATGTACTAGAGGTCTACCCTTATAAAACAAAGTCAAAGTTTAGTGATAAGAAATAGCTTGAACATGAGAACATTTTTTGAGTAGCACACATAAAGATTAACAGCAAAGTTCAAAAACACAAAATGGCGGTTAGTAACGGAATCAGATCGTAAATCAAAACCACCCCATGTACTTTTTTCCTTTATTGTGCATTTCGGTAAATAACAGTTACATCGAAAGAAAATAGCTTGAAGATTACTCCACAATTTTTGGGACTGCGGAAAAATCTATAACTAACCTAATTTTAAAGGCAAACTGAAAAACATACCTGATGTGGACTTAAAATTCCAAGAGCCCTTTCACTTTGCGAGCAAAATTCACGCATTCACCAGTCCACAATGACCGCCATCTTGAGAAGTGAAAATCTTCGGTTTTCCGAATTGGCCGTCATGTTGTGACATAACATGGTTATCAAATTTGATAACTATCCCGGACTGATGGATTTTAAGTCTTTACTAGACAAAATTGGCTATCATTACTGTGCCCTATGTAATAACTAGAGATAATGTAAATATAAAAGTTAACGCTAAAAAACAACGACGTTTCGACCGTTCAACGGTCATTTTCAAGTTGAGGAATAAAATTGTTAACATGCGCTTATGTAATCAATTGTAAAAATGCTAATGAGATACTGACTAAAACTCTAAAATATGCGGCAAGGATAATAAAAGGAACGTTAATGCGAAATGGACAATATAAATCAGGTAAACACTTTTGCACGGATCGAATCACTCTGTTTGTTCAGTTTCGGTTTAAGTTCACGGATAAAAAGCATTTCAAAAATCAAACAGTCTAGTTTACTCTGACATTTTTTAAAATCTTGAAATTTCCTTCGATGGTCTCTGGATCTTTTCCATGCTCGTCCTTTACGTGATTGCCGATTATTGATCGCTTATGTTCCTCCACACGTTGATGTAGGTGCCGACTCGTGAAGCCGACATAGTCTGCATCACACAGACCACACTTGTAATAATAAACAACGTTTTGTTGATTAACAATTGGAGGTTTGTGTTCGTTCGGTTTGAATTGTCTTTTGATCTTCTGACTTGTGTAAACGGGCTGGATAACGGCATCAATCTTTCGGCTGAGATCACCGAGTTGGTGTCTTACCGCATTTGCTGATTTCTGGTCTTTAAACGGTAAGACAATAAGGATAGGAGCATCATGTTCATCGGATACTTATTGTTTAGTACATACATCCTCTGTGACTTTCATTTCGATAAAGTGTCTGTTGGTATTCTCTACGAGAGTTTCAGGATAATGCAGGCGAGCAAAAACGGCTTTTAGACGTTCGCATTCATGATGGAACAACTGCCAATTCGAGGAGAGTTTAAATGCACGGTTTAGCATTGTCTTCAGCAGGGAATGTTTATACTTTACGTCAACATGGCTTTGGTAATGCAGTATCAGTTGGTTTTACATAGACCTTCGTGTCTAATCGGGGACTATTTCTGGTAATCACCATTCCAAAAAAGGGAAGTTTGGAATGGTGATTACCAGAAATAGTCCCCGATTAGACAAATTTGTTGATTCGAATAATGTAAATAGTTCTACTTTTTATTTTAATTTTATTTTAATCAATATTTACACAGGGACATCTATTTAGCTGAAATAGTTTAAGTAGAGCCCTCTTAAAATACTAAATTACAATCATATGTGAAAATCTATTACGAACGTATTTTACATATCTTTTAGTCTTGTACAGATTTTTTAGTTTGATAATTTTATCGTATTTAGGCATTATTCTCTATTGTAAATAGGCAACATATTATTTCATATTTAAATTGATATCCTCCAATAGTAGATGGTTTCCACCCTTAGCTATGCGCAAGATTGTTTAGCCAATCACAAATCGTAGAAAAGCAAAACCAATTCAATCGCTTAGTTATTTTCGACACTCGATTGGAACCTGCTCTATCAACAGCATTTACCAAACTTACAAACCAGAAAATAAGTTAACACTCACTTGTAGCTTCCTCAGGTTCAAATCTTTGGATAGAAAATAAAGCAGTTGGACTCCAAATGCCATTTCCCGCAGGAGTGATGGCTCGAACACGAGCAGACAAGTTTCCATCAACACTATGTGAAATCTGTTCGTTGTAATATGCGAATTTTCCGAGGCTACACCGCGTTACTGCTGGATTGTTGTCCTGTGCATTGAAAAACAGAAAAATTAGTGCGTGGCTTTTCCAAAGCTAGAAGCTTGGCATTTTCAGCCCAAGATCCAAACGTGGAATATTTTCATTGGCTATGTTGAACGTTTCTGTCACACAGGCTTCGTTCATACAAATTTAAAATTCTCACTTTTCAGTCTGTGGATGAAATCTTGAAGTGCAACCAATACAAATGAAAACTATTGAAAGTTATTCCTGTTGAAGGGACGGTATCTCAACGAACGCAGTTGAAAAAGAGTGAAAATGTCAAGCAAAACTGCATTTGAATGAAAAGCTCGATCTCTTTATTGCCGACGAGTAAGTCAGAGCTATTAGTTGCAGGGAGTAATAATTTACGTCTGAGGAAACTTTCTGTGGTAATTGAATAATAATTTGCGAGACCTATGGAATGTTTTGACCGCTTATATTTCAAACATGAAAAACACGTGTTAAAATGTTTCAGCAATTTATTTAAAATTGAACAGTTTAACTTGTATGAAATTTTCCCATTTAGTGTGCTACACTGTGTAGATTATAGCGCATTTATTCGCTTGTCGCAGGTAGCCCAAAATCGAAAGATAGTTAGAAAAAAACTGTTTTTCGCCATATTTGTTTACCGTTGCTATGGAAACGCTGATAAGCATTAAAAGAGCATCATCCAAAACTTTCATCCAAGCCTAACATCTGGTATCAAATTCAAGTTCATTGAGTTAAAGTAAGATTATGTATAAGCGCATTCAAAAAGGAATGTGTGACCCCAAAAAAAACTACTTGGAGCCACCTTAAGAGACATAAATTGCTCCATGATGGACTTACCAGTGTTATTTCAATGTCATATTTGAGTACCACTCCATTGGGGTCTTTCGGTGGTTCCCAAGACAGAGAAAACTGCATAAGATACCAATATATGTCTTAGTATGTGAAACAACAAGGACCCCAAGAGTGCCAATGATCAAAATTCATACAAAATCCCAAATGTCATTTTGTAAAATATTGAAAACCCAAATGGTAACATTCAAAAGTACTGGCGAAGAGGTTTCATTAGGATGGTCACACCATAGGACTTCGTTGATAGACTCAAAAGTTAGAACTACATGTACACTACATATCTCCATAATTTACTCTGGGAATGACAGTACAGGGTTAATTATTAACAGCAGATTAGTTCCACTTGAGTTTTCAACATTTTATGACATCTTTTTATTGTCTGTATGAGCGTAGACCATGGAAAAATGTGGTCGATTGTTAATGGTGGAAGCAACGAATTTAAACGGCAAAACAAATTTACTCGACTCTGTCAAGCTGACAAAAAAGGGTTTTTCCGGATTTAACTGAGATTTTCGTCTCTCAAAATACCAGTCACCCCAAACAAGCGTATACAATGACAGCGATTTTGTCTATAATTAGATCACAGAATTAGGCTGGACTTATGGACATAGTTAGGTTAGTATAGGATATTTAAATAACATTGGTAACACGGCTCCATAAGCTGTATAAGCTTTAATTTTCACGGCCGTGACAAAATAAAAGATGTTGTTGTTGTTGTTGCATTTGGGATATAGAGCGTTTAGGAAACGGATATTAATAACTGTTGTCAGTTCACAATAATAGCGCTTTTGAAATTTCCCTGGGTGTCAAGCTCGAAATCCGTTCGCTCCAACAGACGCGCACGTTTGCCTCCGTTCACTAAACCAGTGAAATTGCTTCCTTCCAGTTCGTTTGCTGTTTTGGTTCTGTCCAAGCGCAATTATTTTAGGGTCATACCTAGTAAGCAAATTAACGCAATTCGTGGCTAGCTATTCATTTGTCTTATCGCGGACAGTCTATATCCTGTTCTCTCAGTAACTGGTTCTATTACGGCAAACGGGTTTTTTAATATTCAATCTGACTATTTTTGAATGGAACAAAAAGGAAGTCAGCAGCAAGAGGGCAGCGAAAACTTCTTACCTCTCTTGTCTTGTTGTTAGTTATCACTTTGAGAGGCCCTCCAAGACTGTCAGCTTTATCTAATCAGTCAAAACGGTAAAATAATAAAGAAAGAGTCAAAGAAAGTGTCACAGCCTCAGTAACTTATGAATTGACAGCTCCAAGCCGGCTTCTTAGGTCGAGTAAAGAGCTAGACGAGAGACTGGTAAAGAAAACAAAAATACGACTTACTGGGTTTGGGGGGTGGGGGGGAGTTATTTCTTTCTTTATATTTATACCATAAAAGCGCACGTGTGGAGGATACTGTATTCCAGGCTACAAGAAGAAGAGGGGGAGAGGTAGCGTCATTTGCTGGAGGAAAAGTCATATTTTAATCACAGATTTTAGATTATATTATACTACTCACAAAACTGTAAATCAAAAATGTATCGGAAATATTATTTGACAGTGATTTTCAACTGACAATCTGTTCACTGTACATTATATACATGCAAAGGCGTGGTGGTGTGGTGGTTAGCATGTGGACTTCAGATCAGAAGATCGGTGGTTCGAGGCCTGGTCTAAGGCCACCGTGTTGTTTTCTGACACAAGAAACTTTACTCCACATTGACTCTCTCCACCCTGGTGTATAAATGGATGCTGGCAACAAAATGCTGAGGTTACCCTATACGGTGGCCCATAGGGACAAAACACTGGGAAGTGTTTTTGGATTCTGGGAAGTGTTTTTGGATTCTGGGAAGTGTTCTGGATTCTGGGAAGTGTTTTGGATTCTGGGAAGTGTTTTGGATTCTGGGAAGTGTTTTAGATTCTGGGAAGTGTATTGGATTCTGGGAAGTGTTTTTGGATTCTGGGAAGTGTTTTTGGATTCTGGGAAGTGTTTTTGGATTCTGGGAAGTGTTTTTGGATTCTGGGAAGTGATTTTGGATTCTGGGAAGTGTTTTTGGATTCTGGGAAGTGTTTTAGATTCTGGGAAGTGTTTTTGGATTCTGGGAAGTGTTTTGGATTCTGGGAATCTGGGAAGTGTTTTGTCCCTATGGGCCACCGTAACCCTACGATGGGCTAGCATCCCATCCAGGGGGAGTAACAATGCCTAGGGGAGCAGGAATGGCGCAGTGCGGTGAGAGCACTCGCCTCCCACCAATGTGGCCCGGGTTCGATTTCCGGCCCGGCGTCATATGTGGGTCGAGTTTGTTGTTGGTTCTCTCCTTAAGCTTGCTCCGAGAGGTTTACTTTTTCTCCGGTTCCTTCGGTTTTCCCCTCTCCTAAAAAAAACAACACTTCCAAATTCCAATTTAATCTGGAAAGTGTCCACAATTAGTACTCGCGTACTAAATACTTTGACAGTTAAATAAATTGATTTGATTTTTTTTAATTTTTTTTTCGTGTTATAAAACCGGGTTAAAAGCGAGCCTGCGGTATAAAAAGGCAAAGCCCCACGCCGAATCTAATGCAAATGAGCAAGAACAATAGAATTTGCTCATTTGCATGAGTTGGACAGTCCAGCCGCCTTTTATATCGCGGGTTTCGCTTTAAGCTTCGGCCGAGTGGGCCACCTCAACAAATCAGAAGTAAAACCAAATACAATTATGACTTGGTCGCACGCATGTCCCCGCGCTTGGCGCCGGCTGCATGAGTTTCCTTCGAGCTCTGATTGGTTCATTGGATTGTCTGCATCTGTGTGTGATTGGCCAAAGTAATTACTTTGGTTTTGGTTTATTATACAACACGAAATTGAACGCGCAACTTACTTTTCTTATTTGTCATCCCCTTTGTGACAGCACAGGAAGATCCAACGGCACAACCGATCTTTGTACACGCACAGACCTGTTTAAAATAATAGTAAGGAAATACAGTCGATCCCGCTTCACGGACACCAGCTTTATAGGGACAGAAAATCAGAAAACGGCAAACTGATCCTTACGGCAAGGCGATGAAGGAGTTAACAAAAGAATAAAACAAAATATATATATTCTAATTATTTTGTTTTATTCTTTTGTTTACTCCTTCATCGCCTTGCCGTAAGGATCAGTTTGCCGTTTTCTGATTTTCTACAAGTAATTATTGTACTGATCCAGGTCTACAACTGGGAGATCCGGCACCACTTAAAGGTTTGTCGCTGTGGTCTTGCTGATATTTTATATTTTATACGGACACCCCGTTATTACGGACAGTTGTATTGGTCTCAAAACCACATTTTTGCGTCTTAATGTTTTTTTTATTATTTTTCGCAAAAAGTATGCTTATGTTTCACGAAAAATCTTTGATCTTTCGATTGGATTTTTTAAAAAGAAATTGGCCTCAGTTTGCTCCGAATTAGATTCGCCTTTGTCTTCGCCGGAAGTAGTGTGCCTGTTGTCAGCCTGGGCTTCCTGTGCTATAAATTGGAAACTGCCGATGTCTTGAAGTAAGACCTTCATTTTGTTAGGATTTGTTGAGTACGGTTATCGTTTGTGAAGTACGTTTCAACCTTCACTCGAAAAAGTTGCCTTTCTTAGCAGACAGGGAGAAACGAGCCATGCCTGTGTCTGTCAGATCAAAAGCGATATCGGCTTTTCAAGTGAACACGAGTCTGGCAAATTAATTTTTCTTGAATCGCATATGTCAAAGAAAAACAGCGGTTCCAGCGAGAAAGCCATTTCAAAGCCAACTGTCAAGAGCCAGGGAATAATATATATAGATAGGCAGAGCCTAACAGCGTCGCACTTTGAGCAAGCTTAACTAAGGTGAACTTAACTGAGGTGAAAGGTCGGAAGCACAAGAATTAAGATTGACGACCGGGCTATTTTTCAATTTTTGCAATTCTCAAAAAACAGTAAGTTATTACTCGACCGTCTGCATAGTACATTTAGACCGAACAAAATTTCACAAAAACAACTTTTCTCTGTCTAGAATAACTAGTACGACTACTTTCCGAATAAAATACAGTTTTTGTTTGTCAAAAATTGCTCGAGAAACTGATTTGGAAATCAAAATTGCAAAAATACACAAACATATTTGCATAAGGCGACGCGAGTGAAGACAGGAAATCTAAGTCTTGAAACAAACAAACACATAAAAATGAAAAACACAATCTCCATTAGTTTATGTTTAAAAGCAAAACATGTACCATTTATAGCGCATCAAGGCAGAGCTGTCCTTTATACATACATACATACATACATACATACATACATACATACATACATACATACATACATACATACATACATAAACTTTATTATAGTGTCTGGTCGTTCTAGCGCCTAAATTCAAGATAACAACACGACTTCATTTGAGCACGTTTCATAAACATGTCTCCAAAACTTAAGAAAACACAAAGGAAAAGTCAATCAAAAATTGATATCAATATAAATTCCCATCGAAAAATGCGATTTATTTTACCTTTAAGTCACTGGACTGCTTGGAAATTCGTCAAAACTCCGCTTCTGCGGTTCTGAAATCCGTAATATAAACAAGGCATCTCGAGGGTTCCTCGAAGCAAGATTTTATCCCTGAAAGCTCTTCCTTTTCCACTAAAGCGGCTTCTGAGTATCCCTTAATTAGTATCCTTGTCTTGAGTAGCAAACCGCGAGAAAATGCAGGGAAATAACGACTTTACTGCTCCGCTAAACACTGCGAAAGATCCAACTTTTAAAGTGTTTACAGAGCTGACGGCTGTGTAGCCACATGTGTGGCATCATACGAGCATGTTTTCAGACGACATACGCGCCCGCGAGCTAGCTATGCCCAACGGCGTGGCGCGGACGGACCGACGCGCCCGCGAAACATTCCGCTAGCCATGACCATGAAAAATGACGGGCATGGGTTCTATGAGTATGGGGCTGCGCAGCCGGGTCTTCGGCCCGGCGAGTTCTCTGCTATGAATGAAGACTAATTCAAAATCGCGGTGAATCACGCGCGGTCAGGAAAGAACCTTGTGGTAGCGACAAATTTTAGTTTTGTTATCTGTAAATTCCGTTTTATGACAGAAAATGATGCTGTTTTTACACTAAAGTACATAACGGGAATGTTGAGCCGAACTATCAAGTGTCAACGTTTGTGGCCAGTGGAAATTAAGCTTTAATACTTGCGAAGTTAGTTATCGTCGGCCGCCGGCACATTAATAAGAATTTGATCACAGCGACAAGTATAAACATCACGCTAAATGGGGAAAAACCTTCGGACAACTATTGCGAACAATACAGCTTTCAGAAAACATCCCTTGGGAGTCCTAGTGTGACACTTGATTCGTGACAAATGTACCTTTCCCTCCGGTGGAGGGTCATGTTGTCAGCGCGTGACTTGGTTCAAATGGACCAATCAGAGTTGAGGATGAAACCAGTTACTTGTCGTTGAGTAACGACCGTTGGCGCGAGGTCGATCACAAGCACATCTGGAAAGCCGAATAGGCGAATTTAAAGCAAAATATCTCGTTCTTTACGAGTCTTTCGACCGCCGAGGCACACGTATGTGGAGTGAAATTTATTGGGCTCTATGGAACTGTTGGTTTTATTGCGATTCGGGACTTTTCCTTTTGAGGAGAGAGCGATTTGTGGAGTGACCTCTGGCCAGCGATCGATGCAGTGGTCTGCCTTTCCTTCTTTTTAGAAGGAGAGACAACGACTTCGAATAACTTCGCTAAATGGCGTCGGAATGGCTTCAAATTCAGTACAAGACACAAGTAAGCGACACATTTGAGGTAGGTAAACATTATTTCAAAATAGATAGTTATTTACCCAATTTTAGAGAATCCGTGATTTTCCCATACATTTCTCTATATACACAAGCTGTCGCATACACCACGTATGTAGAGTCGAATTTTGAGCTTGGGAAGCCTGTGTTTACACTCGGATTTATGTTACCACTTTGCGAAAATTCTACTCAATAGACACGCTTTTAGCTGTTTTTTCTTGAAGTAAGTTAACGTCTCGCAATCTATGTCTGAAAGTGACGATACTATGTCATTCTCCGTGAGAGTTGAATCGCTCAGCGATAATTCCGAGGAAATGGAGGTACTTGGACATGTACAACCATATCACTGACGAACCACTCGGACATGTACTCAGTGACGACGAAGAAGACAACGAAGGAGACCAGGATGGGTTTTCTCCTTCGGTTTTGCGGAACAGATTTGAAGGGAAGCACTCCTGGATGAATGGTGAGAACGTGTTTATTATTTTTTTGAAAGAAAGTAGAGGGAACGGAACTTCAATCGATAACTTTCTGCTTTTCTCGTCGATTTTGAAATTTATTCCCATGTTTTGGTTTTGGTGTATTTGTGGAGAATGTGCTGTGCAAAATTTGACCGATGCCGTCGAATACAGATGATGTATGGAGATCGCACAGGCTTGACAGAAGTTAGGTGTATTAGGAAGCACGATGACCTCTCGTCAATGACGAAAACATCAGTACTTTTACAAGTGGGTCCACTACTTAAAGTCACTGACCGGACACTGAACACAGTTCTTTCATCTTGCTTTGCATATCTTAGGTTTGTTATGTTAATATTGTCATCGAAGAATCTCAGTCATATTTATTTTTTAGGAAGATGTTTCATTGCGAAATCAAAAAAGTTTTTAATAATCCCTGCAGTCCTATACATCCTATAAATGTCATGAAACATGTAGAATTCTCTTTCTTGATATTATTATATTCTACATGAATACTGTAGGAATAGGCATTTACATGCAAAGTATATATAAAACACTATTTTTAAGTCTTCTGATATAATTATTATTTATAACACCTAAAAATAATACCCACAATTTATTTAAAGTCCCTTCCAACCATAATTCCACTTATTTCCACTATTTGTATTAAAAAGAGGGAGTCAGTTTTCTGACATGGATTTTATTTTATCATCTTTAATGACTTTTTTATCAGGTTTTTGCGAGCTGTTCCATACAGATGGCTTGTGTGATGGATTTGTGGTTATTTAGAATGGGACAACACATTAAGACCTCTTCCATCCTGTGGTTTCACTTGGGCTGACTGGAATTTCTCCCTGATGTTGTTATAACTACATCAGTGAGAATTTCCACTCTGCCCAAGTGCATGGTTACCAGTCTGGAGAGCAATGCAGCTAGTACATTTATGGTGGCCACAAGTTTATTAACTACATTGGTGCTAACTTGAAATATTTCTTTCAAATATTTTTGGGCAATTTAAGTGTATTTCATGAAATGGTTTTAATTCTTTAATTAAATTTGAATATCAACATCCTCGTCTCAGCCATCAATGAGTCCTGACACTTCTGAATACTCATCATCATTCTTGGGTTATACCATAAAAGGGGGTGGAAGCAGGTGGGGAGGGGTTGGCAATATTTATTAATAAAAAGAGGACTTTTATTTGAGGAAACACAGCAAAACGTTTCTGGAGAGGTTTAATTGTACTCTGTGTCTTTCCTTAAGGTACCATATCATGTTTGCTGCAATTTTCCTTTTTTATCAGCTGCCAGCTTGTTTCCTGGCAAAATAACAATGATATGGCTACAGCCCCTAAATGAATGTTCAGTGATTCTAAAACAAGTCTGTTTTACATTTTTTTGTCCTACAGTTTTTTAAAAAGAATATTTACAAAATATTATTTTTTTCTTTGATGCAGTGTCAGTAATCTCCTAAATAAACTTAAGAGGCAAAATATGTTCATTATAATAAAGAAAGGATTGTTCATTAGAGCCTGTTGTTGTCTACTAGTTATTGTTTAGATTACAGGCAGTAGCATTGTGTTCCCTCATGGGTTCCCCACATTTGTGGCATTTTCTAGGTCCCTACTAAGGTTTTTCTGTTCATAACTGGGCAGATAGTACAGTTGATGTAATGCTTGCAAGGCATCTTGCTCTGCCACTGAAAGAGGAAAATCCCCACTAGTATCCGATATAGAAGGATATGCAGGGGCGGATCCAGGATTTTTTTATGGGGGGTGGCTACGGGTATATGCCTAAGTCTATAATTGCTATAATTGTTTTTTTTTAAATTGTTGCAATTAAAAAGAAAACTGTTAAAACCGATGCAGGGATTTCATTAAGGTCTATTAAGATTTTGAACAGGAGGGCAATGAGTTTGAGCAGGTGGACACATGATTGGAAGGGCTGAAGGCCCATCCCCTCTAGGGGGGTCCTGGGGCATGCCCCCCGGTGAAATTTTTAAATTTTAGTCTCCCAAAGATGCATTTTCCTGCATTTTGAAGCACGAGCTTAAGCATCTTACTGTTGCTTGAAACATTGTATTTTGTTTGTTCAATCAACTGAATACAGATATCTGTAGCCATGGACATCAAGTTATCAAGTCGAGTACAGAAATATTGTTTAATCGACCGTTCTGATCTTTTTCCGGTCGCCATAACACACGTGGAACTTGTTTGCAACTCAGTGACATCATGCAGAACATAATGCAGAGCACTAAGCTGGCAATGCATTGTGGGGCGATTTTAGTTGTTTGTCACGTTTCTTCTGTACAGGGAGCAACGGGAGGTAAATAAGCAATAATCTCGTTGTTTTTTAAGTTGAAATATGCTTTATTTTTTAAAACACACATCAAAAAGACCTTGTTGGTGACAAAAATAACGTTTAGATGTTCAAAGCAGCCGGGAAAAATTGTATTCACAGCCGGTCAATTTGCTCGGTACCCGACTGCCCGGCCCTTAAAGGCCCATTTCCAACCGGGATTCAATGCGGTCGTTTGTTTTTGTTTTCAAATCGTGCTACTGTTAAATGGCGTACTCTGATTGGTTAGCTATTTTTATCGGGTTTTTCCCAAACACAAGACGGGCAGGAAAATTGATCGAGCTCGCCATTCCGTAAAATTAAAAAGCGCGAAATTCGGTTAATTTCTTCATGGAAACGGACGAATCAATTGATATTGAATCACCAGTGAGAGGGGTGAATGCGTACGGGTCTATCGTTAATCTGGAGAACGAAGAAGACGAGAATTCGCAAGATCAAGAGGTAAGTGACAAATCCACGTGCAATCATTCAATGTTGGGTCGAACGTTTGTAATTTGTTCACGTAAAGATGTGCTTGAATTTTTCCCATCCTTCACATTTATTTTAGGTGTTGCAAGTGACTTGTGATTGCAAAGGTGCTTGTGCCCGGAAGAATGGCAGGGGTTCCTGTCCGTGTAAAGCAGTGAACAAGAATTGTTCGTCGCGTTGCCGGTGTCTTCAATCAAAATGCAAAAACAAGGTAAGCTGCGATCGTTTCCAGCTTTGTATAAATTTATTCCTCCATGAGAGTTTTGAAGCGTACTCTATGCGCTCTTTCTAGGTTAGCGGGAATACACAAGAAAGCGGACCACGCGAAACTATCGATCCCGATGGAGAAGTACAGTTCGCGAACGAGCTGCAGTCCTCGTCGACTCAAATTGAGGTATAAGCAATTGATTTTTATCACGCTTCCTTGGCTGAAGAATTACAGAGTGCAGCCCAAGTTAAGTTAGAGTAAATCAACCTTTTGCACATGCTGTCCTTGTAAGCTTTGTTTGATAGAACGAGTGCCTGTTTAGCTCATTCAGATACTGACATTCTCATATCCAAAAGGTAGCTTTGATAGGAGTGCTTACCACTTGTCGAAGCTTAACACTGGCCAACCAGACCTGTCAGTTCATAATTTACTACATGGTATGCGCCATAAGGGCTGGTGAAGTTTTTATCAGTACTGGCCAGACAGAACAGAACGTCTATAAAATTAAATTGCATGCACACCGTAATAACTAACCGGCCGGACACCATTTTCAGACTGATAGAAAAAGAGTGATCTGTAGTAAGTTCCTCAAATGACAAAATAACACTTTCCAGTTGCAAACTGACAGGTGTGGCTGGCCAGTTCCGAAAAAATAAGGATGTTACCGGTAAGAGCCCAGGTATACTGTTTGTGTCAGCACAATTTTTTTAGTTAATATGGGGGACAAGTAAGTAAATTGTCTTCTGATATTTTTTCATCAGGAATTTATTGCACCACTTGCTAGAGAGGACATGGCCTACCTTCTACGAAATGTGTTGGCAATGGGAAGGGGAAGCTTGGATTTTGCGAAGAATCTTCTCCAAGAAAAAAACACACCTCCCCCACCTCCTCCAAGTCCTGGTGGCACATCTCCCGAGTGGTGCAAATGCAGAGTTTGTCGCCCAATGCCCCAAGAAATTGAAAATGTGTGTTGCAAGAGGGTGTCTTGTATAACAGGATTTCAGTCGTTTAATAACATTTGCCTGGACAGGGATATTTTAGAAGTCTGCATTAAGGCCCGCTGCGATATAAGGGCAGACGAGTTCAACTTTTCAATGGAAAGCTTTAGGAAAGCTGCATACAGACAGTATGTTCTGTGGCGCTTTGGCAAACTTGGCCGGGGGAACAGGAGGGTAGTGCCCTCCTGTGTAGTGTTATCAATAAGACGATCCTATCCCTCCGCAGATGGTCAGTACATGGGATACAGAAACAGCTAAATATCGGTAGATTCTGCATGTACCGGTCACATATTACATAAAACAAAAGTAACAAAGAACGACAATAATACAAATGCAAAACAAGACCAAAAATACAATACCTCACAAACAATAGAAGACAATGAGTGGTTCATGGATACCTGTACATGCAGAAAGACCCTAAATATCTAAATATCAATATCTTAATTTACTGTTGTTTTTTTTTTATTTTAATCTACTATTTATTGTAATCTGAACCCTCGTAATAAGCCTAACTTAATTATACATGTACCTACCCGCCTCGACTAGTTTTTTCAACTATTTGTGGGTAGGTACTATTTAAATCAATATTTGTTATTTAATAAAGTGTTTTGTTGTTGTTGTTTTGTTGTTGAAGTCAGACTGAATTGTTTGAAATTCAGTGATAATCCAGGAATGACAGTGAATGATTTCATTTCCCACAACGAAAGTGGTAGACACATTTTTTCAAGAAACGAATTCGACTACATGTACATGTTGAAAAATAACATTTATTAATAATTACCCTGATAAAGAGTTGACATCACTCCCGGGGCTAGCTTAGCCTGGACTAGAGGTGATCCTGAGGTGTCTTTGACAATGGTCAAAGTTTCTTGTAAACATTGAAGATTAGTGTAAATAGGACTGTATACTTCCCAAAGAGCTTATTTCCTCAATTCTAATCAGTAAAATATCTAACCAGGTATCTCAAATAATAATATTTGCATAATATTTTATTTGTAATAACAAAACATAGGAAACCAAAATAACCTTTTATCACCATGCTATCCAATGGTGTTCCTTATCTATCTGTTGTTTTACTCCAAGGGACATAGTGAAATAGTGTGTGGTTTACCCAAGACTCGACAGTTTGGTCGCTCTTGTTGGTTTGTTATTTTGTTCAAAGTTGTGTGAGCCCCAAGATGTCACATGTCATGCCACTGGCTCATAATTTTTTACATTTGTTGCTGTTCAGCTGCAGTATTTTCATAAGTAGGGCACTATTGGCCTTGGTGGAATAAAACTGCAATAACGTTACAAGTAACACCCCTGGTGTTCAATTTTATTAGCATTTGTATTATGAACACATGTAGTCTAACACCTGATCATAGACCAAGCAACCTTAAACAACACTAGTTATTTACATGTACATTGGCTATATCATACCAAGAGTGAAGGTTAATAAAATGCTGTGATTTCCTTGTGATTGGTTTGGTTGAAGACCAAAACAGGGGCATACACATGTATTCGAGGGGGACAGAAATACACATTAGAAACAACTTTGTACACAGGACCCTAAACAACCCTCCATTTTTCATTATGGTATGAGGCGGCTGATACCTTGACTGATATCAATATATCACAAACATTGTAGCAACTCATCAGTAACACTGTCATCAATATTACACTGTCTTGATATTTCCAGAAAAGTTGCATGAAACATTTGGATCTGGTATTTGTCTACACATGTAATGCACTAATGTTTCAACTACAAATTATATACAGTTGCCTCATTTGAGCTCTTCAGGTTGTGGTGGTGGTTTAGCCAAACGAGATGGCCCTTTCAACAATTCCTCAGTGGAGGGTGCCACTTTCATGCCAATAGTAGGGGCAATCTGTTTTGGGTTAAAGAGATTGTCATCTGTTGGCTGAGAAAAGCTTCCCTGAAGAAGGCATCGCTCCTTCAGCATCTTGGCCATTAGATATGGGAAATACTTGTATGCTTTCTCCTCCTTGACAATCTCGGCATGGAACTTCTGCGTGCGCTTAGAATACTTCCGGTGGCCACGCTCATCCCCGGCTGCATTTAGCTGCTTGCCTCTGGAAAGATGCATGTTGTGGTCAATGGCCGCCAACATTATTCGCATGATGAAGAAGGGATACCTAACAAAAATCATTCACAAGAAAGGGCACATCAAGCTATGAATAGAACAATACAATACAACTCTTATTAGAACTCAATGATTTCAGCATAATAACCAGTCTGCTTTTTATACTGTGTAGTTCCATTATACCACAAACAGTTTCAAAGTGTACAAAATCTGAATTGTTGTCTGAGATTAAAAAGGAGTGATGTTCGTCAATCAGAATGAACAGAAAAAAATCTTGTTTCCACCCGAATTACAACCCGTGATACACCTGCATGGAAGGCAACAGTTATGACACTGAGGCTACCTTGACATACACACAATATGTGTTTTAATTTTAATATATGAAGTGACAAATGCCACAGAAAATCTGGCAAATCCACAAATAAAGAAATATAAATTGACCATTTGTCATGGGGGTGAATTATAGTACAATGAGTGAATTATAAATAGTGCAAAATGAACACAATTGTAATTTCCTTACTCAAATGCCATTCTCTTGGGGGCATATTTTGTCAGCATACTGTTGTAGCTTTCAAGCACACTTGTATGTCTATGATAAAAAGGCAAAAAATCATGATTCTACATACATTCCAACATTATTTTTTTGAGTTTCAATCATCAGTCTAGGATGCTTGCACCTGTGCAGGCATAAATGTGTGCATACATACAAGGCAGTGGAGTCAGATCAACTATTTGACAGAAAATCCATGAATAAATGTCATCACAGAGCAAATGCTGCCACTGCTACTACTTATGCAATGATGAGTTGTCACAAGCTTGTCACAGCATGATGAATACAGAGGGTGGTCTTGGTGCATACAATGTACATAATTAATTTTTTTGTGACATGCTATAAGCAAAACATTTGATAACACAGACTGAAACCAGGTTTTTGGGCCCATGCAAAGGGTGTAAAACAATTTTCATAAAGTTTACTAAATGTTTGTTATTATTATTTTGATTGACATAGTTGATGACTGACCTGAAGCGAACATAAAATTCCAGGTTACTTAGCCAATGCTTATCAAGCACAACTTTCCTTAGAGCTTCCAAGGCTTTGGAAGATTTGTTTAGGTATGTCTTTCCATTGGTTGCTGTTTCTTCTTGGGAATGCTTACATTCACCAATTTATTTATTCTTTTATATGTATGTTAATCAGCCTTACAGGCCTCGTTAGCATGTGCAAAATTCAAAAGACTTTTTACTCAAAAATGAGGTCAGTGAGGCTAATTAACATACATGTTGTAGTTCAATTTTATCCTTGGTTCAATTTTGATTTTCCATTGTTCTGTTCTATGCTAATATATGATCATGAATATAAAACAAAGGAAAATTAAAATTGAACCAAGGATAAAATTGAACTACAACATACATTATACATCATCATACAGCCGCCATTATGAAAGAGGTCTATAAATACAGAACCGACAATATTTGCAAAACATTCCAATGCAGGGCTAAAAATTGGCGGTCGCCCGGTCGCCAGAGGCGACTAAAAACTGACTTGGGCGACTAAAAATTGAGGTTTGATCGCCCGATGTGCGACTACGTTCGAAAAAGTTGCACTAAGAATTCAAGGACACTGGCCCGACTGGCCACCAAGCCCTGGAGTTAAGTTTTAGCCCTGCCAATGTGAATGAAAAATTTTGCTTTTCATAAATGTAAAATTTCAGTTGGAAGATTAATTAAATTAAATTTTACAAGTACTGTATGCTCACATGATGTCAACCTTGACTAACAATATCTCGGGGAAAAGTTAGTTTAGTCATGCAAAATAAAATAGATAGCTTACAACCAATGATATGGCATGACCTCGAGTGCTCTACCTAGGAAAATAATGAAAATTATACCCCACACGTGTTGTGCCCACACGTACCTATAGGCAAAAAGTGGTATTTGTGGCTGTGCTATAGCAGGCGATCAACCTTTGTCATTGGGCGACAAGATAATGGGAACCTCACATTTCATAGCTGAGACCCTCTGGGCTCTCCCTAGCTATTATTTTACTTAGAGCTCAGAGCTTGTGGTGTTTGTATAATAATCAGAATAAAAAAAAGTTACAAAAACTGCTCACCTCTCATCAAGGAACTGTTGCATATTTCCATCAAAATTCTCAGCAGTGCCACATTCATCATTCTCACCACTGGCATACTCGTCATCCTCAGCATTGCCAGCACTCCATTCACTGTCATCACTATCCTCATCACTGGAGGTACATGTATCACTCTTGTTGAGTTCTTCCAAGATGACACTTACACTATGTAGAGGTTAAAAATATGTTGTCAGTAATATTGCAAAATTGTGTTGTAGTAAATATTATGAATTGTCAATTTTGAGATTGTATGTGTTTTTTTGGTATACATGTACCTTGAGGATGGTAAACACAATATATAGAGCAGTTTTCAATTCAGTTTTGAAAGTAATTTGCAATTGCTTTGGTAGTGAAACATTTTGATATATAGAATAGGACAATGGTATAGTTTCAACATACCTTTGTTCCAAATCAGCAAAATGATGATAATCATACATGTAGTTTGGTTCCACAGCAGTGTTTTCTCCAGACAAGCTTTCACACTCACTATCATCGCATGCATTGTCACTACCACTTTCAAGGACAGAAAATGGGTTTCCAGGGAGGCTGTCATTGTTTGAGTCAAACAACTGACTCCTTCTTGATTCACCTGTGATGTCAGCAATACTTGATTGTAATGTTGTGGAGTTTGATGTGATATCAACAACAGCACTTGATTGTAATGTTGTGGAGTTTGATGTGACATCAACAATACTTGATTGTAATGTTGTGGAGTTTGATGTGATATCAACAATACTTGATTGTAATGGTGTGGAGTGTGACCTTGGTGCACGGTGTGTACGGACTGGGGTAGAAAATAAGGGCAATGCACCTGCAATAAACAAATAAATATATATATACATATATATATGTGTGTGTGTGTGTTGTTGTTGTTGTTACATTTTATCCTTGGTTCAGTTTTTACTTTTTTATTACACAAAAACAAAGGAAATAAAAATTGAACCAATGATAAAATTGAACCACAACATATATATATATACATATATAGTTTAAGCAGAGATAACAACCCACAGATTCCAGGTTAACAGGATAGTACATGTACTGTACATACAATCCTTTATGAGAATGATACATTATAACTTATAAACAGAACTTGCTCTTACCGGCACCATTATCTTCAAAAGACAGGGGTAAATTCACATCTGCATATCCACGATTGGTGTCGGTTCTAAAACAGAAACGGAGAAAAATAAATGAACTTAAAATGCCGGCCACATATTTCCAAATACAACAAAGCGACAATAACTATAAGCTCAAGGCTTATCGACTATAATTTTATTGGGACGAAGCTGTGTACATGTATATAAGCCTGTTAGAAACTGGCTTACCTTCGGCCGTGCAACAGGAATTCAGCAAACTCGCTGTCCGTAGCTTTTTCAAATCCCAGAGCTTGTTTTCTCGTTCTCCAGAGGTCGAAGACAGATTCTCTCAGGCGAATCAACTTCAAAGAGCCAGGTAACTTTGGCCTTCCAACACGACGGCGAGTAGTGGCCGCCATATTGTCAGACACTCGTCGACTTCACACAGAAAAATTTACAAACACAGCCAGAATATATACAAAATACTTTTAGAAAAATACGAAAAGATAAACAGGGAATGTATTTGGAAGAAGAGAATTGAAAATATTTACAGGATTGCTTTGGAAAAAGGCGATGATAAAAGGCTATCAAAGAGATCGTAATTTCGTGATACACGAAATTCAAGATTAGCGATCGCAGCGCGCAGTGCATCGCGGTTGGAAATGGGCCTTTAAGGCTGGTTTTCACTAGCGCATAAGCATAAGCACAAGCCAACATACGCAGACTCAGTAACATGTTGATCATTAGTTCCAATTGTTTGAACAAAACAGAACAATAGGCACTAATGATCAACACGTTACTGAGTCTGCGTATGTTGGCTTGTGCTTATGCTTATGCGCTAGTGAAAACCAGCCTTTAATGAAACCCCTGCCGATGGTCTAAAGGGGGGGGGTAGCTAGCCACCCAATCCACCCCCCTGGATCCGCCCCTGGATATGGTGGTGATGAGAATTTGCATTTTTATATTAATGGAACAATGGCTTAAACCCTTGTCTGAGACTCACCTAAATGGCAAATGTTTCAATTCACTCAATTTTCCTCCTGTGAATAGAAGTATACTAATTTTCCATTGAAAGAGTAGTAAAGTCTTCACTCAGCAGAGTGGCCTACACCTGCCGGAACATAACCTGGGGTCAGTCAATAAACCTTTTACAAGTTGAATTTAAAAGTGTAGCTATTGATGTTTTCAACCTCTCAGAAACAATGGCAACACTTGTAAATTACACTTGTAAAATTTTTATTGAATTGACCCCTGGTTTTTGTCCCATGAAATGACTGACTACAGTATGTATTACTAGTAACCCCGGATGGGATGCCAGTCCACTGCAAAGTTTACATTCCCCAATCCCTGAGTATTATTGATATATGTTTGCTGGTAACTAGTTTTATACCTGGGTGAAGCGATAATGTGGAACAAAGTTTCTTGGGCGAGGAAACAACACAATAGCAGAAACCAGGTCTCGAATCTAACCGACCGGCTTCAGATTTAAAGTCTGAAACACTAAACACACTCAGCTTCTGCAATGACATGAGTGCAACATGTTTATCCATTGCGGATGTATATCACCTGATTGTCATTCTATTATGCTTTTGGAATTATACTGACATCCCACAATACACAACTTCCATTTTATTTCTTCTACTTGAACATTAATACAGGTGGTTTGTCTGATGGATTTTTATGCATTTAAGACAGGTAAAGAAAAGTGACTAAGAGGAAGACATCAGCCTGATGGTTTTTATTAAAATTGTTACATTTAGTAACTTCTCAGATTGAGGGCTATTGTTGTCTGTAAGCAGGTAATTAATGAAAATCTTACATTTATTTTCTTGATTCTCTTTCGGGTGACTATCATGCAACCAGTAGACAATAGTAAATAAAAATACCAAATTACTCTAGTATTTACATTTATTTTACAGGACATTTCTATATAATACACGTGGCATTTATGTTCACGTCGACTTTTCTAAAATCACACTTATCATCTGACTTATAAAAGCGGCCTCACTGAAGCTGACAATTACAAAATAACACAAAAATATATCACACACTTACTCTTCGGAAAGACGGAAACCCTCTTGGTCGCTTTCGAAAAATGAGCAGAGATTTACAAGGAATAACCGTCCATTTTGTGGAATGAAACGTTTGCTCGATATTTTCGGAGATCTAAAAGTGTGCTGGGTTTCACCGAGAACTGAGCCGTTCGAATGCCGTTCGAAGCAGTATCGAGTCCGCCTTCGTTCTTCATCTTTTCCCTTTCGAAAATTTAGCCATATTTATTCTCAGTGTGCGATTCCTGTCTCTGTTGCTCAATATATAACGGCCATAGACCACACTAATGTGCTGCGTGTCCGCAAAACCCTCTTGTCCGCCATTACACTCGTGTCTTCAGATCCACTGATGACGTCAAACCGGTGTCCCGTGGAGCGTTTTGGCCGCGCACAAAATGGACCCACGTTCGATTGTCAACATACGATCTTTGTGGCTTCAAAAACACTTGATGAAATTGCTTCCGCTCGACTAAACCCAAATATTTGGGTTCATAAGGGCATAAACAAGCATATTAGACAAAATTATTTTTCATTTCATATACACTTTAAGTAAAAAGGCTAACAACAATATTTTACCTCGCACCATTTCTTAAACAACACGCAGCGAATTACGAAACTTTTGCCGAGCTAAAATTAATTTAGCGTACACAATCAGTTGAGAGTTAATTCTACGAAGAGCTTTCGTCTACTCAAAGAACGGGACAGAGTAGTGACTACAAGAATTAAAACACAGTAAAATGGCATAGAATGTCTTAGTTACAAGTGTTTCGTATCTTAAAAAGTTCAATTCAGAATCAAAACAAATTGAACAAACACACGGCTACGAACCTAAACTCATAGCGGCGAAAAGTCGGAAAGAACTGCAGCGTGGACAGTAAGCTTATGTTTTACAAAAATTCACAACTAAAGGATACAAGAAATGGTTAAAACATCGTACCTGTAGCTGATTTGGCTTTTTATTCCCTTCCATCAGCACCAAATTTTTAAACATCGATGTACGAGCTGAGTCGATCAATGTTGTTTACAAGCTTGTTCGTTTTTTAGCTCCTACAGCCGTAATGACGAGATAAGAAACTTTTCTGAGGAAGTATCAAGTCTATACCATATTCCAGAGGTGATTACCAAAGGAATTTTACGAAAATTGTGCTCCTTCATTCACTCCTTGTCGAGCGGTTAAACTTTGCACCAGTTATCATTCAGCTACGCCAAGAAACAACCGACTGCGCCTTTTTTGTCCAATCATGTGAACAATATTTTTTCTCTTTTCTTTTCTTCTCTTTTTTTCTTTCTTTTCCCTTTTTTAACTAATAGTTCACGCACTTTTTCGCCCAAAAACATGAAATTGCAGGCAGCAGTCATTTTCACTTTCCTTCAAAATGCGAAATTTACTGCTATCGCTGGTTATACGCCATGTAGACATAACGTATATCGATAACTTTTTTACCATATTTGGGCGGTGTATCAATGTGATGAATTATATATATA